>JAXHKN010000318.1:0-30912 GCA_038407165.1 Ceratocystis variospora | reverse complement strand
AGAACTGCCGCATCTGGCAAGGGGACTGCCTCTGCGATGGCCCTGATGGAATCCCACGTTTCGTGGATATGTCCATCTGCACTGGCAGCTAGACTAATAGGGCTTAGTCCCTAGCCAGGAAGTCAGAAATGACCGGATGGTATAAACCAGGTCATGTACTTCTTCTGCTGTTTTAAAGCTCTCCCAGATATCTTATAATACAAATTTGCCATCAAACTCATGCTTATTAACTATGAAACTTTGTCATTATTCTTCCTTGAATCTCAGCTTCACTTGTACTAACTTGCAGATAGAGATTCCTGTTTGAATAACGCCTTTTCTACATCTTTGATTTTATGCCAGCCAACAAGCAATTTAGTCTCAACTTGGCTACTATGAATGGCGTAACCACTTATGCCTTGTTATTTCACATCTTCCAAGAAGCGGCTCACAAGCTGGCCATTGGCAACCACAAACATGCTCACCTCGTAGCCTGGCTCAGACATAAAACCGTGCCACAATGTTTACATAGAGAAGAATATCATTCCCTTTCACCTTTGTGGATCAACAGGCAACAATTCTGACATGTTTTATGTATCGTGCCAGCCTTGCCACACACCCCACATGACGCTTGTTTCCAAAAAGCCTCGGTCGACACAACGACATTCATTAGCAACAACAAATATATCTTCATACTTGACTTCAATTTATCTAATATCCACGGGGATTACAGAGACCAAAAGACGCTGGATTCGCTATCGGACACAACCAAGCCTTTGTAAGGATCATTCTAGAGCTTTTCACAGCGAAGCATAGTTACCCACGAGTTACCTTATTTCTTAGTTACCCCCATCGTAGTTGAAGTACAAATGAAGAAAAATCACGAACAAGCAAAGCAAGCAAAGACGTCCCCTGTCACGTACCAACGCGAAACACCCTCCGTTTAGGGCGTAGTTTCTCTGTCAGATACCTGCATATCTTGTCTTCTGTGAGGAGCTTTCGCACAAATCTCATCCGCAGTTTCTTCTCATTCCCTTGCCACTCCCAAGGATGGCTCAATGTCTTGGTCTGGTCACAGCTTGAGACTAGGCTTCGTATCTCTGCATTCGCGTGTTTGAGACATTCGTGATGCTCTTTCAAGTTGCCGTTTCCGGAGCGTGCTGTCAAAATTCGGGCGACTGTAGCCCTATGTAGTCCCTTCATCTTACCAATGCCATAAGGCTTCGGTTGATTTAGTCATGCATTCGTGTTTTTGATCTTCGAGCAATTGTCTTTTATACAGTGTTCGGAGTCTCCTTTAAAGGCATTGCTCTTCCATCTCCTTGCTGCTGTCAGTAACATTTTTACCTGTGTAACCATAATGTTTTTGCTCTTGCAATCTGCTTTGGTTAGCTGGTCGGCTGCTTCGTTGCCTGACACATCACAGTGTCTTGGGACCCAGTGCACTTTGTCTGCTGCTTTTTAGGGCAAGACTTTCGGGTCTATCTTCCCACCTGGCTAGATTGTGGCGGATCTGGTCTATTGCCAATTGAGAAGTGCCTAGCTTCTGCATCCGCTGGCCTACCCGGTGACCGCATATATCATCTGCGGCACTATACAAGCTCTCACTGCTTGCGTCACCGACTTTGGTGGGTCTCCACTGTGCGCCCCGATGATGCGGCGCATCACAATTGCCGTCTTCCAGGCTTTGGCTGCTCCTGCATTGCTCCAAGCTATCCACAGCTGACTCTCCCTGCACCACTTGACTGTTCGACTCATGTGAGCTTGCAGAGTAAGGACACTGCCTTGTACTGACATTGACAAAATGTATATCAAGCCGTCATTCGCGTATCCTAGCCTGGGAAGATACACAAAGGGCTCTGCCATGTACAACATGTATAAGGTGGGAGAGACTAGAGACCATTGTTGTAGGCTACCTCCCACTGCCCTGATCACTGAAAGCCCTCCTTCGACTGAGTGCCTAGCCTTCATATCTGTCAGGAAGGAGCTTACTAACTTACACAAGGACTCCGGCCACCTTTGCTTCCTCAGACGAGTTACCAGCCTACTTTTCTTGACGGCAATGTATTTCTATAGAAAAGAATTGAAATGACAAAGCCAACCATGTTATTGCCTGATATCTCTCCCTCACAATCTAACTTTCATTAAATTTTGGCTGAGTCTCTGGCTTGAATTAGCCGAGTGGGCTTAGTTCGGCTTTCCAAATCTCAACAACTTTGGCCTATAGCCACGATTAATCGACTAACTGTCCGGATGACAAATCTTCATGCAAAGAAACTCACAGATAATCCAAGATCCATCGTTTAGATTGAAAGAAGAAGCAACTATCCAAGTTCCCAAACGGGTTAGTAGTTCGTATCGTAGCATAGAGGGGAGGGACTGATTTTGTATACGTTGTGTAACCTCCGCTGACAAGCTCGGCCCTGGCACGATTTTGGGATATAGAAATTAACTTGCAAGTGATAAAGAAAGCTGAAGTGAAGCTGTGTTGGATAGTATAATTTAGAACGCTCTATGCCATAAAGATCTGTAAATCGAAATCCAAAAGTCATGTTAGGCCAGACCTAAATAGTGTGATAAAGGGCAGACTCAAGAGTCCATTCGGGGCAGATTCAAACTATATGGAGACTATAGAAGCATTGTAAAAGAATAGCCCAAAAACGAGAGAACTCGAAGCGAGTTGGTGAGAAGTCCAATCAAAACACCAACAATGAATGCTAATACATAGCCATCCAGAATGAAGATGGAGCAATGAATGCGAAACCAAGCTCGAATGCTATCATAGATAGGCTAGCTAGAATATCTATAGTGGATAATATCGCACTTACTGCGTTAGTGAGAACAGAGAGTAAGAAGGCTCAATTCAATGCGGACAGATAAGGATTCACCTTCGTTGTCGGTGTCAGAACGTGAGTCAACAGTCATGTCATAGAGGAACATGTGTCCATAAAACCGAGCATATATATCTCATGGTTGAAGTACTCAGCGAACAAAATTGGAACTGTGGGAGAGTTATACAAGCGAATTCTACAAAGGTTTGTGGGCATAATTCATATAAGAATAGAGGTAGAACAGAACATGGAAACGTTGTGAGATATCAGAAAACCTTTCCACAAGAACATACAAATTAGTCTCGGGTGATTCTCCCATAAAAGATCTTCTTACATTCTCCTTCGCTTGACAATGAAGTCTTCACAATCGGTAGAAATTCGTAGCACTTACTAGGCTCGTTGAATTCACTCCTTTTCATCAATATCAAGGGCAAAGGAAGCGATGATGGCGGAAGTTTAACGTGGCCACACTACCCATCTCGAGGCATAGGTGCTGGATTAGGCACAGAAAAGATATGAAATATAAGTGGTGCAAATACTGTAAATAAATGAGTCTTTGTAGATAGGCCATGAAAAACCCCGTCAGATGTTAGATTTTGTGACTATATGCTTTCCTGAGTTGTCTAAAACAGTTAATATCAGTAACTTTGAGTAGGTCATACCAGTGATGCAGCACACAAACTGCATTTATATAGTTGTCCTTACAGTGTTCCTGAATGTGAACTTAAAGGTGATGGTCATATTTGTTGAAGGCCAAAAGATTATAGTGACTACTGGGTCAAGTGTTTGTATACTGATCAAAGTGCCTGAGCCCCGCAAGACCTGCCTTATCAATAATTCAGCCATTATGAGTTGCCATGGTGGCTAAATCACCCAGAGGGCTCCTACTTTCTTAGATCCTGTTGGCAAGATGATATAGGTCCAAACCTATGACAAACAGTGTCATCATCTGGTTTTCAGCGTTAACCACCCGAATATCAGTAACCTATTCATTGTTATCAAGCTGCACCGACTCTGTATATCCATGCCTGTGGTAGCCATTGAGCACACAATCAGGCCCATGATAAACTAAGTATCATCAAAGGTTTAGACATCTACACAAGGGATCCGATGCTTGACGATTGTGTTCCCCATGCCCTATATCAATTGAAAATAATGGCCATATCTTCACGTTCGGCTATATAATAGCTTTATCTACATTCGAATCAAGTCTTAGGGTCTGGCTATTTTTTGATGAAATGGATAACTCGGCATTTAATAAAAGATGATGTATCACAGTTGGTGGGCGGTCAAAAAGCTACTTCCTTGACACAACGAGATTAGAAACAAAATCATGCTAAACTCAGGACGAGGATGACCTAGACAGTAATCTGTTATTCAAGATCAAAGATTCTCTATGATCTAAGGATCTAGTCATGCCAAGGTTGGATACCATCGTGCGAGCGATGTAGCATATAACAGCCCTACAGCCTAGTTGAGGCCCAATTCCAGGTCATCTTGAAGGGCATGAAGCACATCACTTTGATCATGACTTAAGGTATATACAGTGGCTAAGAGAGTTGATTCATTTAATGTAATAAAGCAAAGTTGCTTCATCTTTGCTGTATATACTTGCTTAGTACACCTGCCTATAGTTTACGTTATATGTTATGTTATTAGTCTTCATTCCTTGATTATACGTTCTCCTGTGATATTGCACAGAAGCTCACAGCAAGTCCTAGTCTTGACACAAGCGGGAGAGATGGAATAAGCCTACTTGGCAGCTAGAAGAATATCTAGAAAGCACCATTGCATTAGAACAGTGGAAAGAAACCCACTCACTACGACCGGGGACAGAAAGTAGGAGACGGGGGCCGATGTAAAGGCCAAGTCTATTGAAATTTGCATACGATCTTTATCCAAGTGGCTGTTATCTAACTATCTTTCCCCCTTTCTGGTCACTTTAAATGGGGTTTCTTTCCGTTTTTCATGATGTGTGATATTCAACTATCTCCGCTGCAAACCTGTTTACGCGAAAGGTCCGTCACAAGCTCGTGACACTATCTTCACATCACGGGTTGATTTATCAAAGATGAGAACAGCTTCTATTGCAACATATACTTATTTGATTCGGGTTCATTGGTCGGAAGGTTTCCTACCTCTATCCACAACTTCGTATGTCATACATCTAAATCATGTATTCACTCGCTGTTATTCCGAGTCGAGCCAAAATCTCCACAAAAGCTGCTCTAATCATCTTCCGTGCAATACTCTGGTGGCATTTCAACAGGCTCCCCTGTGTCTGAGTTAATGCACAAGCATTGTTCATCCGACCAACCACAGTCATGAACTGCTTCAATTCCATCACCGAGACTGCCATCAGTGCCAGAAGTATCTTCAGAATTGTCAACAGACACTGCTATAGAGCTGGCAGCAAAGCCGAGAAGCAGGGTGATAGCCCAAGGTCGCATATTTGATAACTGATATAATATAGTGTGTGATTTTGTAGAGGGACCTGATTAACTTCTGAGGGCAAAAAGAGGGGGATAAAGGCAATATGAAGCAAAAGCTAAGCGGAATCAAAGTTCAAGAACAGGTTTTTAACTTAGGGCTGGACAATTGCGAGAAGTCATGGCCTGAGTTTGCTCTAAAGAAGAGAGAAAAAATATTGGCAAGTTTGGAATACAGCGCCACTATATATACATTTTCGTAAAGATCCTAGCACAGGTAAGTTAATTATAACCTTGCAAACAAATCTATTTATACATATAGCTACCTAGCCACTGATTTCATACAACTGCTTGACTAAGTTGAAGTAACAACGAATATGGAATGATATATAGCAGCTATGCTCATGAAGGTGTCTTAGCACATGATAATATGACCATGGTGGTCAGGGTGGGTATAAGCGGAAACGGGAGCGGCAATAGAAACGGGAGTGGAATCGGAGCACAATATGTTGCGTGGCACACTGCACATACAGTGGAAGCGGAGAAGATTATGTTGCGTAGCAGTGGAATGCCATGCATTCCTCACTCCTTCAAAACCACTTCATGGGGCTCACCGAGTCCTTCGCACTTGTTACAACAAGGATTAATATAGAAAAGACATGAGTCCTAGTGCATATTGACTAGTTATATGATGACTACATTATATCACGTATGGTATGATAAGCATGTACACCAAAAACAACCCCTGCTCGAGACAGAACGTGGCATAATACAGAGCAAAGCATGTAAACAGTTGAAATTAACGGTTATGCATGAATCAGCTCTCAAGAACACCGGTGTGATCCATTCCCGGCTTCTAGATTGCACTGAATTTAGCTTTCTGCTTTAAATTATACCAATAATGAAGCTGATCTCATCAGCATTATAGAAAAGATCTAACTACATGGCATATTTGATGGTTTGTGCTCTACCAGCATACACCAGTTTTGTATGACAAGTCGATCTTCAAGCAATTTGCCCACCATTTCTTGCGCATCGTTTGATCTTTAGGGATTCCAGTAGACTTTAATATATTCAAATCAAATCAAGTTTTCCATTTCTTACACACCACACGGTTGGGGGAAAGTCTTTACGAATCGAGGTCCAAAATGTTGTTTTGATTCGAATTTGATTGATGTCTACTAGGATCGCTGCATGAAACAACACTGGGCTCGTTACTAGACAAAATTAACTCTCTGTAAGGCTAACCACAGGTTTGGGGCGAGAGAAGCATGTATGCTTGTAGGTAAGCTTGTTACTTGCCTTCCGCCTATAGTCGTAAGAAAAACAATAAAAAAAACAACAGATAAACCACACAGAAACCAAAGGCAACCATGCCATGCATGTCCCTGCACGAAGACTTTGAAAATCAAAACCTGAACCACCCCATCTCTTCGTGTTAGCCCCCACCCCCCTCCCCTCGCCCCTGTTATGTGTCTACTCGACACACCCTCACGACCTGTCTTCTCTTAGGAGTTTCTTCACGAAAGCCCCAGTCAGTCTCGTAGTATTTCCCATGCTTTCCCAATGATAGCCGAAGACCTCAGGCTTGCCATAGTCCGGTACTCAACATTCTGTCTCAGCGTCGCGATGGTGGAACCCAGAGTGGGTGGTACTCCTCGAATGGCCAACTGCATGATAAAAAGGCTAGTCTAGAAGGCCCCCGGCTATCGGCACAGAGGGTAGGCCCCGGCTGAGTACAGTGGGTTTGTCCTGCTGCATGCACGGCCATTGCAGCCCCTCTGGTTTTTTTGTTTCCCTTTCCTCACCTTTTCCATCTACTTAACCCTATAAAGCCCTAAACCTAAAAATGAAGTACCGCCTACTTTCCCATAAACATTCGAACCACTGGTGAACATGCCAAAGTCGTGAAGATAAGACGAATAGGACGACAAATTGCAGTGTAGTCTGGGAATCCGTCTTAGGCGATGAGAAGAACAAACAGACTATGTGATCATCTGAGGACTCAACGGTCTATCCTTGCACCACCCTGATGGCCGCTGCTCTGTGCGGTGTGGATGTGACCAAGAGCAACTGGTTTTCTAGTGACCTGTCACAGTCACCTGTCTGTTCGAGGACAGAGGAGCGCGAAAAGCAAAAGCAAAAGAAAAAGTGTAAAATTTGTACACTCTCAAAACTCATTGCTGAGAGTCAAGGGGGACTACTTAAGTTGGAGTGGTGTGCGGTGATGAGGAGTTGGCAATCGCAAAAAGTGCCGTGAAAAAAGGGGGCGAGTGGACGACAAGTTATCCTCAGAGCTCCATGGGTCATTGTCAAGATCCTTGGCAGATTCAAAGAAGAGGAAATGATTGAAAGGCGCTTCTGGGTGTCACAGGCGTCGTCCTCCAGCTGTACGAAAGAATGGGAGGCACCAGACTGCCCCCCCTCCCCCTCCCCCGGCGCACCTACCAAGGGAAAACTGGCCCCAGAAACCTACTAGTCGATCCCAGACCGGGCCCCGAAAAGAGCAAACAGGAGAAAGAAAGTCTCTCCAATTTCTACGGCAAAACCTGGAACATGGACAAGGCTCGCAGGGTGGCCAGAGCCCTAGGTATCTGTGAGGCAATGGCCTAATTCGACATGGTCGAAAAGAAGTCCAACTTTGAAAATTGGGAAAAGGAAACGCGCTCAGCATATACGGAGCTGGCCCAGTCAATCCGGAGGTTCGTAGAAGGCAAAGGACAACAAGAACTAGCGGGACCAGGAGAAGCCACACAGACCGCCACGGAGGCATATTCGGCTTAATCAAGTCCGAAGACTTGTAGCCAAACTGTATTGAGAGTTGTACCATAAAGGATGGATACCATGGCAAGCCATTGTGGGTTTTGTCATTTCTTTTCCGTTCCATTAGAGTATATCTGTTCTTGCTGTGGAATGTCGTTCTGTTGACTGAGCCTTTGAAAAACAAAAGCCATGTTGAGTGTGGTAAGGCTAGCCACGATACAATCACATGTCACAATTGCTGCGTGCTTGTCTATGAAGTAGGAAAGTAATTAAACTTATTTGTTGAAATAGTATGGCGTCCTTATATGTACAAGCCTGGCTACGAGGTGAGCACCTGTGTTGGCGTATATAAATCCCCACTTCACGTTCAACTGAACGTGTAGAATGGTGAAGCTATTTGTTACAAAAGGCCTGCCTATACATAGAACGGAAGATACATTCTATGCCCTCATCTACGGGACTACAATGCTAGTCGATTAGCCTTGACCTATATTCCCGATTATATTTGTGTTATCTATTATTCCGGTTATTATTTATCATATCATGACCCGTAGGAGCCGGAGTGTCGGCGTGAATAAACTAAACTACTCTATATAGGGGCTTTCACAAATTACAGGTGCCACTTCGGCCGACTTCGTCCGGACTTACACTTTTTTGCCGGTTCCGCTTTTGCTGATTCCTGTGCTTTGATCATCCCTTTGCTACAAATGCATATAAAATGAAATCCCTGGCATCGAACAAAAGGTACGGGACAGGGTAGTGTACGCAATGGAGCTTTCTATTTTCCTACAGTGTTTGTTCGACAAGATAGTGTGGAGAAGAAGGCAACAGTCCAAGGAAGTAGTACTCGGACTGCAAGATGATAAGTGCTGCCACTAGTATAAGTCTAGGTAGACGAGTTAGCCATGATGATTCATTTTGAGAAAAGGGGACACGTAGATTGACTTCAATGTACTACTACCTTGGTACGGGAGGATCGCTAGGAGAGGCCTAGAATGGTAACTGTAGGTCAGAATGAAAGGTATAATTTTGGAATACGAGCATGCACGTTAATTACTCAACGGTGCTCTGCTGTATTATTTGCATCTAAGAACGAGCCATATAGAGCAAAATCAGCAATCTATAGACAATTCCATTTTCAGAATGCTCTATGCATCATCTTCCGTAAATATGGCCTTTATGAGGTCTAAAGATGAATCAATAAGGTTGATTCAAGAGCTTTCCGTGCAGGTCCAAACATAGACTGTATGGTTATGTAATGTCAAGTTCTTCAAATACAAGAACCTTCATTACTGAGATACATCACTATGCCCCTGATCTCCGCTGAAGTCAAGGTTTCTAGAGGGTCAGCATCAAGAATCCTCAAGAGAGATATCCTTTATGTCAGTTTTACAAGTTAAAACGCTATTAGGCACATGTATCCATTGAAAGATTCAGAGATAGGAAACGTTAGGAACTTGAGAAAGTGTCTTGATATGGATAATGTTGGCCTGATGCTCAAATTGGACATGACTGTCCTCAGTATAGGTTGTCCCCGAGTGAGGTTTGAGCAAGGCACGGCATGCATAGTTATATTGATCCATGATGCATTATATACACGAAAATTGTTTATAGCTAGATAGATAGTGTCAGAAAGTCTGTAAAAACCTTCTACACAGACCACTAGATGCCCTATAGGCAAATGGTCGGTTTACCTTTTGTATTGTAGAGACGATGATATAAGTTTACAAACTCAATAGACCATACCCAAGAGTCCTTCCCAACAAGTATTCAAGACCTCCTCTTCCTCTATCATAGAGAATCCTGTTACTACTATACACACTCTCTTCAGCTCTAAATCTGTTCCCTACCGTCACTCTCCTACCTATACCTCCAGGCTTTTGGTAACTTCATTTCAACCTTTTAGTTCCTCCTGATCTTCTGGTCTGTGAACAATCAAATCTACAAAATGCAATCTTGGACTATCACCTTCCTGCTTGCCCTTGCTGGCACCGCTATTGCCATGCCCACTACTGATACAGCCAACACCGATGGTCACATTGTTGCCAGACAGTTGAAAAACTGCCGCATCTGGGAAGGCCACTGCGTCTGCAATGGCCCTGATGGAATCCCACGTTTTATGGATATGTCCATCTGCACCGACGAAGACTAGGCTGATGGGACTGAGTTTCTAGCCAAGAGGCCACTCATGGCCTTGTCCTATGAGCCAGGTCAACTACTTTTCTACTCTCCGTTTTGAACATCTCCTAAATTATATTCAATAACAAGATACTATCACGGTTAAATGTAGATGGCCCGTGAAATTTAGTGAACATTGTCTTCATCCTCTTCAAGGCCCTTTCACAGTTCATTCCTTTACAATTTCTAAGAATAATCCTCATTGCTTTCCCCGCGCGTACCAATATACAAGCTACTGAAGTACTTTTATGCATGTCGAGCCTTTCGCCTGCTCATCACCGCCTTCGTTTGCGTCGAAAGCTTAATACTAGGCTCCGTGGACAAACACGCTTATATCGTAGATACATGAGTGGTATATCTATCACTACAGGTAGGCAGGCTGAGAGCCTCGCCCATACCAAAGACTAATTATGTGGATAGGGTCACTTTAAAGCTTACGACTCAAGCCTACATGGAGTATTCGGTATTTATTGGCCCTTGGTCTGCAACTATGTAACGGAGACAAACGTTCGTCTTTTTTTGTTATAGGTTCCCTTTGTAATCCGTGCGTTTTTAAGACGCTTGATTCACTGCCTTCTCTTGCCTCCGTCCCCGGCTTACTAAAGCTCAACTCGTGTTCTTCTTCTCTATATAACTTACCTCCAGCCCTATATGCATGGGAACAAGTGGGAATTAGCCTGTAAACATAGCTCAAGGCTAAGGGGAAAGTCAGTTTGTTATTATAAACCACCCCTTGCCCTTTAATCAAGCAAACAAGAAATCCGAGCCTGAAAAAGTTCCTATTTCTCTTATGCATAGTGTAGCCACCCCCACCCCCCTTCTTATCGTGTCCTGCCTCCTTCATCCTTTGAACTACGGTTGGCAACTGTTATAGAACTCGCTTGTGTTCCTGTCCATTCAGTTTCAGTTTTGCTCCCTGAGTACTTCGACTATGAAATACATATGCTTGGGCTTACAGACTCATGTTCCTTTCCGACACGTCTACTCACTTATGTTGTGACACCAACCACAAGAGTGGATTCCATTTGACCATGTTGAATTGAACCTTCTTAGTGTGTGTTCTCACTAGGGCTGTAAGTGTGAAACTTTCCACAATATCTGTTTCAGCTAGCCTACCTATGAAAGTATTACAGTTTGGCTTCACATTCATTACTCCTTCTTCATTCAGGATCACTATGTATTGACATCCATTCATGGTGTCCCGATTGGACCTCTTATTGTCTAGCTTCAGCTACTCCCAGCTCAGGTCCTTTTCTTTTTCATGCCTCTGAAGTCTCCATCCAGTCTTAGTCTGCCCTGTCTGGGCTCTTGAGGCTGGCCCGATCACGCTATTTAGGCCCGCACTAACCAGATCCTTCAGTCTGGACTTACCGATGTCTATCGCACTGAGTATTCTATATCACACTATCCGGCACAGCTTCACCCGATCTTTCCTTATTAGTAGATGGTTAGTTTCTATATCCCAGATTATGCCTGGGCTAAACTTGTCAGCGTAGGTTACATGACGTCTTAGCCTACAAGGGCTCGGGGTAGAGATTCTAAACAAGTAGGATCTCGAGAACCATCGAGGTTCTAGGACTCTCGATAGTAATGAGACGATCTACGAACAAATCCAGCTCTCCTCCGCCCCTCCCCCTCCCCCCCCCCCCGCAATTTCAGGTTCGGAAGAGGTCACTACACAAAGAACTGCATTTTAGCAGCCAGATGCAAAACATTTAGACAAGCCCACCTCACACCTGGCATGCCAGTCTGAAGGTACAAGTCCGGACAAGTCGGTAAGAACGATTTCACTTCCGAGATTATAGGTTGGCCCAGTCGGAGCCACAAGGACTCGGCTATAAAGGCAATACAATTAAATGTGCGACAAACGGCAGCGGTACAAAAAACAGTTTTTCAGGCCGCAAGCGCCAATTAACAGCACTGCTGCACATTGCACAATAAGGGGTAGCTTGTACCAAAGTCGGCAGGTTCTCTCGCTCAATCACTTCTAAGCCACCGAAATCGAAGTTCAAAGAACCATCACTCTTGACAATATATCTAGAGAACATGACATCCATATATATCCCAAGAGTATTCAAAAAGATACTAACCATATTATTGGCACTAGGAGTTATAATTATAGAATATGCTACTATGAGTCAACACCCCTATATTTCCGTCTGAAGGAAACAAGGAATACTGTTCGCTGACAACATAAAAAGCTTCCAAGAATCATTATTCACATTTATGGCATATCTCGATTGCCGGTCATCCCATGATGGAGTTCAAGGCCCAGAGCGTGCAGATGATTCACACATGGCTTAGCGTAACAAGATAGTGGCATGTTTATGCCGACCCAGACCTGTCACATGAGCAAAAGATGAATGAATCGTGGTAGATCCGAGTGGGGGAGTGCCATTGCGATGGCACGATCAAATACGTCAAAATTTCATAAAACTACCTGAAGTAATCAAAGTCAAATATATGGGAAGCTAAATTCTTTTTCATGGGTGGCCTAGAGTAGTTGATATCAATAGGGTGGAGTAGATGCTGTGGATGAAGGAGGGAGCACACAGAATGTGATCATATTCTTGACCTTGCCCTGTTTCTCAGAGTGAACTAAATGATGACTTTGATAGCTGTTAAAGGCCAGAAGGTAATAGTAACCACTGTTTAAAGCCTTTGTATACTAGTCAAAGAACCTACACCTCACAAGGCCAATCTTTACTTCAGTCCCGCCATTGCAAGTTGTCATAGTGGCCGAATCCCCCTTGGAGGCTGTTTTCTTCAAGCCAGCTAACAAGTTAATATTGGTTCAAAGCCATGGGAAACACTATGACCACCTAGTCTTGAGCATTAGTCACCTGAATAGTAGTAATCTATGCCCAGCTTCCAGGATATACTGACTCTGTTTTTCCATGCCTGTGGTAGTCATTGTCCCCACAATCAGGCCCATCATGAGCCCAGTCTAATCCAAGGTGTAGATATCTATCAAAGTAATGCCATCCTTGATGATTGCAATATCAATGGCCCTAAGCCAATTGTCCATAACGATTATATCTTGACATTGTGCGCTTTGATGGTTTTATTTACATTCAAATCACGTTTTAAGGTCAGGCTATTTCTTGAAGATGTAGGACGCCCAGCATTTATCAAAACGCTATGTGTCACAGTTTATATGCAGTTAATTAGCTATTTGTTCAACACCACGATGCCATGGAGGAAGTCGTGGCGATCTCAGGCTCGGAATGATCTCGACACTGATATGTTCCTCGACGTTAAGGAGCCTCTGTCGTTTAGGAATCGAGTCATGTCGAGATTGAATACCATAGTTCTAGCGGTATAACATACAACAGCCCGCTTCGCATGTCCTTAAGACCTATAAGAGAACTAGTTTTAGGTCATTTTGAACGGCAACAAGGGCAAGAGGTATATTACTTTGACCATGGCTTTGGGTATATTCACTGGCTGAGAGAGTTAATTCATCCAGTGGAACAAAGTAAAGTTGCATAAGTTTTGCTGCGCATACTTGTTTGGTGCACATGCTCATCATTTGCACCGATTCTATTTTCTGTTATCATTTGTCATCCCATGATTATACATTCGGATATAACATTACATAGAAACTAACTAAAGTCAGGGTCAGTTAAGATATTCAATAGGTAAAATAGCGGGGGTGCAATCGGCTTACATGCCTCCATGGCAGCTAGGGGAATTTCTAGAAAACATCATTGCATTGAAACAATGGAAAGAAACGGGCTCACTACCAGCGGGGACAAGAATAAGAGTGGCAGATTCAAAGGGTAGTGCAGAGGAGCACCATTTTAAAAAGCTGTTATATAACTATCTTGGCTTCGTTTTCGACACCCTAGATAGGATTTTCTTCCGTTCTTCCTGATGCGTAATATTCAACTATCTCCGCTCCCAACCTGTTCACGCGCATCATCTGTGACTACCCCACGACACTACGTTCCTGATATGGGATCATTTGCCAAAAGCCGACAACGACTTCTGTTGTAACATGTGTTTGTTCTATTCAAGTTAATTGAGGGGAAAGTTCCCTATCGATCTCTCCAAAGCTTCGTGTGCCATGCGTCTATATCAAGTATTTGCACGATATTATGCCAAGTGGAGCTGGAATCTCCACAACAGCTTCCACGTTCTGATCTTTTTAATCAAAACCATAGCACCAATTTGATGGCATTCTAACAATATCCCCTGTGATTGGGTGTACGCAGTAGCAAACCTGTTCCCACCAGCCACAGCCAGGCACTGCTTCAAGTCCATCAAGACTGTCATCACTGCCAGGCATATTTTCAGCATTTTCAACAGGCATTGCTATAGAGCTGGCAGCAAAGCTGAGAAGTAAGGTAATAGCCAGATATTGCATATTTGATAACCGATGAGAGGTGGTGTATCTTTGGCTTCTGAAGGCAATAAGGGCGGGCTGAACAAAGACAATATGAAGATAAGAATGAGGGGAATCAAAGTTCAAAAACAGGTTTTAAGGTAGTACTTGAGAGATGGTGTGAGAAGTGATAGCCTGAGGCTGCTGTCAAGATGGAAGAAAGGAGACAGGCAAGTTTGGAATGCAGCACTACTATATATACATTTCGGTAAAGTGCTTGGGTCGAATAAGTTATATCCTTACAACTAACTCCATCTATACATCTACCCACCTGGCCTGGTATTGGCTTGGTACAATGGGCCGACTCAGTTGCACAAATTAGAAATATGGAATCATATACAACAGCTATGCTCAAGAAGATATCTTAGCACATGATAATAGACTCAATGTGTTGGGGGCGAAGGGAAGCGGAAACGGAGACGGAGGGAAGCGTAACAGATTATGTTGCGTACATACAGTGGTGTGGCTTCTTACACATGCCCCACTACTTCAAAACTAACATCTACACCTCTTGTGGCTGAAACCCTATCAAAGGGTTGAGGCCTTGTAAGTACAATACTAAAGTATCAAAGCTTTCGTGTGAACTGTACAAGGAATAATCTTGTAGAGAAAACAGTCAATCAATGAAAAAGATAAGCGATCAGATCTATCTTACAGTTCCCACAGGAAGAAGCCGTGAAATGGGGCTCAATGCGTCTTTGGCTCTTGTGTCGCATGGCGGCAGCCAAGGACATGACTGGCACAAAGGATGCCGCTGTCACGTGACCCACGTACCCTAGACGCACATATCCTAACCCAGGGCCACGTGACATACAAAGACTATATATTATGTGATAGCACTGACCGCTTCTTAGCGGAAAGCGAGAATTAAATAATACATCGGAATTGTACAATAAAATACTGAACAATAACTTGTTAAAATAAGGGTCATCGTAGATGGTCATCCGCTCTAATATATATTAACTGTTATGGAGATTCTAACTCAACTCGAAACAACATCGGGTAAACACTCGATATAGATACATGGCGCACGAAGTTGTGAGCGGAAAGGGAACCTAACTCCTAATCAATTCGAATTCAATGGACATTTGTTACAACATTAGCTATATCATGACTACGTTAGGGTTATATGACAGACTATGAAAATCGCCGTCCGAAGCAGAATATCGCATGATACACAACAAGGTATTGCAACATTTGAAACTGACTGTTATATATGAATAAGCTCGCACAAACACCGGTGTTCTGTATCATTCATGACAATGATCTTATTCTCCTCCCAATATCTCTAGAATTCAATCGAGTATTATCTTTCATGGCCATTGAGGACTAAGATACAACAACGAATACTTGATGACTTGGCTGTGCAGTGATCAACGTTTTCGAGCCACTCAAGACCAGTTTGAATTTGGATTTGAATTTCAACATATTTTACGTCTACTGGAATTACTAAGATCAAACGACGCCGGATTGGTTACCGGATAGAATTAACCCTTCGGAAGGCTGACCACCGATTTTGAGCGAGAGCATACGACGGGTTGTGGAGTACGTTATAAGTTCCCGTAAACGTGTTTTTTTTTCAACATACGACCATAGCTTGTAGAAAGCACGGGATCCCGTCCGCTCTCCCCTAGTTAACCTACCAAGCGCTGGATTAGTATTATGGTGGGTGACCACATGAGAATCCCCAGTGTTGTATGTCAGCAAGCTTATCTTTTTGTCTCCCGTCATCATGGAAATCTGGACGGTTCGAATAACATTCTTTTTGCAGTATTTGTATGTTATATTCTTAAATCTTGCTGTTATTCAGCAGCAACAAGACGGCCTTTCTCTAATGGGAGCAGCGGGCTGATCTAACTGTGTACCCGCCGAGCACCTCTCAATAACTTTTAGGGCTCAGCACTAGGACTAAAAGCACTGGAATCCGGGATAGGCCTTGGCGAAGTAAAGAGGAATTGTCCTTTTATATGCTTGGCCATTACCCTGGTTTTTTCTCTTGGTTGCAGCTCAAAGTAGGATTCTCTTTGCAACTTGTTATGAAGCCTCACACCCTGTATCTCTCTCTTATATGCCGTTTAGTCTTCATCCACTCGCTCCTAAAACTGACTGCGCCATCCTGAGATACCCACAATGCCGTAAACACCCCCTTATGGTTGTTGAAAGCCGTGACCCACCTCTCTGTGTGACATGAGTGGTCTCAGTGGGTGTATCAGCTCTGAGCTAACAGCATCCATTTCGTTCTTCCTATAATCTGTCATAGTAAAGACATATTAAAATCACTCTTCTATCTCTGAGCGCATCTGAGCCTGGCGCGGTTCTTGACTGTCCGCTTTTGGCACTTTAACTTTACACGGGCGTTAGGGGCTCGCAGCACCCAGACAAACTTTCCCAGTGCTTTAACTGCTTCCCAACTCGAGCTTATCCAACGGCCATGAGTTCCATCTATTATGTTTGTGTTGTTTGACGTTTACTTGCTGATTTTCGAGAGCTCGGATATGTAATTGGACTTGGAATATGGGCGTCGTCTACAGGATCACAGGGATCAAACGATGCCGGATCGGCTACCAGACAGAATCGGCCTTCTGTACGGTTTACTATAGAGCTTTGACTAGCGAAGCACACTTGCTCCCAAGTTGCTTGGTTGTTCTGTTACACCCCGTCGTGGTTGAAGTACAAGATAAAATAAAGGAAAAAAAAACAAGCAAGCAAAACAGTGGACGCGGCACGGGAACAAGACAAAGAAAATAAGTAGAGCCGAATAGTAGAAAGTAGCTCGGCACTCCCACATCCGTAGTAGTCGCACCTCCCTCTATGACGCCCTCTTTCACATGCCACGTAGGGTCCAGTTCCTGCAGCTCTTGGGGTGCTTCCTAATCGTTAGGCATAAGTACAAAGCTGGATGTAGCTTAGCCCGTCGACATATTGTTAGCTTTGATCCATGTGCAAATGCTTTGTTCCGCCAATTGTCATCCAGAGTCGTCAAGGTCTTTATGTATAATTCAATAGACTCGAGCCTTTGCAACCATTGTAAAGCTATCTTGCGGCTTCAATGCTGTAATATATATTAGTGCTCTTACATTGCAGACTCGAAAAGTGGGGCGTTATTGGAGGCCATGATATATCTCTGGACAAACTTACAATTTGCATTAGGCTGTGTATGGCCAGGCCGACTTACACGCAGTATCTAACTACTAGATTTTCACCGTATGTAGAAACTTAATGTTTAAATGAGCCAATACAAAGTTACCGTCAGTTTTTTTATTATCAAGTGGCCAGGCCCCATTGTGGCATGCTGCCGCCCAGCTAGTAGTAGATTTTACTTCTAGGTCGGGTTATGGCACATTCATCTGTTGGTTTGTTAAATGTGGCGTGCATAGCACAGCAGTGGTACATTTACAATCCCAAAGAAGTTTTGGTATTAGAGACCTTTGGTTGCAACAAATAATCAGCAGGATACATACCATAGTAAAAAGGTCCTTGCATGTAGGAAATTAGTATATAATTTTCAGTTGATTGCCTTATCCTACTCCACTCCGGAATAGATGAAGTACAAGAACTTCGGAAAGTTGAAATGGCTTCACCAAGATTACTGGACTTATTGATCTGGATAATGAGTAGTCCCAAAGAAAAAAACAAGAACAACAAGACGGGCAAGCATTCAGAGAGTTGATATTTGCACAATCTTCCTGGTTTCTTTTGTGCTGCTAGGGTTCCGGAACCCTAATCTACATGCGTTTCTGCTATATAATAAGCACAGCAACATGGTAAATCTCGTCCAGCGCTGTAGACACATGCCAGCCACATGCCTTCAAAGCTACTACCACTACTACCTGTGACCGGGGACCAACAATCAAGCTGTCACTTTTGCTGAAGCAAGGAAAAATAGAGAGAATTATCTGGGAAACTGTGTTGAAGTATCGAAATAAATGGTTTATTCACGAGCGCTTCAGTTTTGCTGACATTCGACTCAAGAACCTCAATGAAAATTACACCACCGCACAGCATGGAATCATATGAAACCGATACCTACCTTGCCCTTGAGAAGAACGAAACTCAAATTAGTATGAGCAATTCTCCGACAGCAAAGGCTGTCATGTTGGAATGCGGATTCGAAGAAACTTGCCGTAATCCATCAAAACAGTAGGCCTTTAGTTAGACGGACTTGGGCCCTCTACCCAATCACACACACTAAAATAAAAACCTTAGCCCGCCAGATGTCCTTGAGCTCTCTGTGCCGATGTATTGTTACACGTAGCAAAAATAATCAGAAAAAAAGATCAATCATGTTTACTGAGACTGTTCGGCAGCCACGAAAAATGCAACATAGCATATAGATAAATCCTGGGTGTACCAAAAGATTTGCTGCTGGGATCGAGAACGGCTTCCCTCATCATTTGTGCTGGCCTCGGTTTTGATGTCATTACCTAGGGTGGCATGGACAAAGAAGAATGTTTCCGATCTCGTCAAGGATCACTACGAGTCCCCAGTGGAGGATAATGCGGTGTTGGTGAAGTACGTACTACGGGTGACAACGAATGACTGGCAGTGGTGAGGAAATAGGGAGTAGAGAAGGGCAGGAGGAAGGAGAAAAAGAGCCCGAGAAATACGAAACGTTTGTTCAAGTACAGGCTTCTTAGAGGAAACTGGTGGCTTACTTACTAAGTTGTTGACCCGAATCTTCTGTTAGGCTATGCCTTAGATCTTCCTTGGCCGAATGGTATGGAAGAAGCGGCTAATTTAATGCTCCCAGAATGCCGCATGGGACAAATTGCCAAGCACTGGGTACAACTATTATACCGTCTTACATAAGAAGATTGTCGGGGTATTTTTTGCAAAGGATGCTATTGGGAAACCAAGATATTTCATTAGTAAGAACTGGCTTATCATAAGGTAGAATAGCCTAATCGAAAAGCCAAATGTAGTGCTCTCTATGTAGAATAACATCAGTGTCATCGGCAATTCCAGAAGAGCACTAGCACTGGGCCTGAACATAGCCTATTTGTGGATACTAGTTGTTCTTGCACGTTCCAAAGAGATCCTACTGGGGGCCAACCTTGTTGACAATATGAGGGCTAAGATGGATGTGTTATTCTGTGCTCCGATGCCAAAGTGAACATAGCTGCTACATGTTGCTTTGAAGTATGCGTATCTTGATCCGGCCAGCCTTTGGTCTAAATATTAAAACTATCTATTCATATATTGTCAGATGACTGGGCTCGTTTAGACCTGCCTGGCGATCTGCTGGACATGTATATAAGAGATGTTGTATCTCACAATGTTCGACTCCTTTTCTTTCTTCAGCACCATACTATCTTTCACCTTGCCTACCTTTGTCTATAGTCTTTTTTTTTTAACTTCACATTCCCACAACCACAAGCCTATCTATTCTTTTCTATACCACACCTATCAAAGGTCATCACTTAGCAACTATGCAACCTTGGGCTGTTACTCTACTTCTTACCTTTGCTGCCGGTGCTATGGCAGCCCCTGCGAGGGACTCTGGAAATATCGGTCATTCTGGGGAGACTTTTGATGCTGATGCCGGCTCAGGTGGACTTGAGAACGCGGACTGCCGGATTGTCCAAAATGTATGCTTCTGCAAAGTTGATAATGGCGCCGAAATGCCTTTCCCTATCCATGTTTGCGAGCAACTAGGATTGTAGAGCTTCGGCTTTCTCAGCCCTTCATTACAGCCGGTTTTGGTATAAAATATACAATATATAAACCTACTTTTGGATCTTATTACATTATTACATTACATGCTTTGAGTGTTAAGTTTGCGCACTATGTCTAGGATAAAGCCGAAGAGAAGCCTGCGTAGTGAGGCCTTCGACTGTTCGTATCCCTTTGTACAACTAGAGCCGCAATTCATAGTTATATTTCCATAGACAATTGTGTCAAATTGATGCTATTAAGTACTTTCCGACTTGGCTTTGATGCTGCAATTGTAGGTCTTCTGACTTCAACGTTCGATGTATCTTCTAATCGCCCATTCCCATGGCTTCGTGTCCCATTGCTATTACTAGGCCTTCTTGGTACCCAGCTCGTGATACTTGGTTGCAGTTTTCCCTCAAGTCGCCTCTTGAAAGCACTGGGCATATTTCTACTGGTGTTCTATGGCATTATTAAAAGAAATGATATGATTGAGATGTACCATTACAAACTAATCATAGTTGTCATTGGCCTGCTGTAGGCTCGTGGTGAAAACCAATTTGTAGGATGAAAACGGGATTCTAAATTGAGCACGAAAGGAAAGAAAAGACGATTCAAAGGTACGTATACCTAGACGACACATAGCTTAAAGTACTTGCATCACTTATCCCAGAAAACTGCGAGTTCTCAGAGCATCGTATATTGTATAAAGTTAGGATTTTCAAATCCATCACCTTAGGATCCAATGTTTGTTTCAAACATCTTTACACATAGTGGCATGCGACAAAGTTAATAATTAGCACTTAGCCAACGAACACTGCAACAGTATGAACTTTGTATATTTTCTTGAAGGGCGGATAGTTTCCTTGCACAAAAGTGGTGACCGTGTGGCCGTAGAGTCGGTGCTTACAGCACCAGAACCGATAAATTAGGTGATGAAAACATGGCTGGAAGAGGTTTCTTTCTTGTTTCTGTTTCCTATCCATAGGGCAGTCTACACCTAACTATGCGTAGGGATAAATGGCTGTCGAAGAGTTCTTATTGGTTATTTCTCTACTTATCTCTACTTAAGTAACCATTAGTTCCCTTAAGTCCTTCCTTCTACAGTTCATCCGAAGACTTCATTCCTTTTGTATTATACTTGTGAGGATTCGTGGTATGTTATCATCCTTTTCATAGGTGTTCAACAACAAGAGGTTTGGGATACCACTACATGTATAGTGCATAGTGCGTTACGCAACAACGACAACATTCGGACTTAAATATCACGCCACTCTTCTCCTTCTGAGATGTCTGGATAGCCCTTCACAGTTGCCATCGAGGTTTGTGCGTTTTCTTGGCAGAAGGGCCAGGAAAGCCGAAGGTCAGCTGGGCTTCCACAGTAGTTGAAAAGGTGATTATCATTACAACTTTACTGTCAAGTTTGTAGGAACAAAAAGAGATAGTTTTTATCAAAGAGGACAAGGGACGTATGAATCCTGGAGTTCTGGGGTTGATTATGGGGACATGTG
Source organism: Ceratocystis variospora (assembly GCA_038407165.1). Classification (NCBI taxonomy): domain Eukaryota; kingdom Fungi; phylum Ascomycota; class Sordariomycetes; order Microascales; family Ceratocystidaceae; genus Ceratocystis; species Ceratocystis variospora. The sequence continues at coordinate 9,182 of JAXHKN010000318.1, read as the reverse complement.
TACTCCTTAAAAGGAAACCCTGGCTCAGCTATACCCTCCCTACCTTGTCAACAAGGCACAACACAAGCAGATTCGTGACATCTTGAACAATGTTTTTAACATGAATTTTGGCTCTACGTGACGGGGTGGTTGTCATAGTTAGCCCCTAGGGTATGTCCTCTGTCCCTCTTCTTCCATGCGTATTGCGTAGCTATGATATGAGCTCTGGTCTTGACCACATGGAATCTAAGCAGTAGTGTTTTACAAGTTTAGTAATTATGTGAGATTAATGCAGCAGACAGGGATGAGTCTCGCTATTTTCTTAATTCCGCTGCGACACTGACCAATGAAAACGTGAGTGCAGAAAGCACAGTTCATGAAAAGACTTGAGCATTTGAGCGCTAGTCCCCTTAATATATATAGCCTGTCATGAGCAGTTGGTTGCAGGTTGAAGATGCGTTAATAGTTCAAGTTGGTGTCCCATAGTAATGGAAGGTTCTTTGTTATTAACCTCTATAGGTGGGATGTATCTTAGAACACCATCAGTTCTGTAGTTCGTATTTTAAAAGAATGCCTTTTTTTTCTTTCTTTTTTCATACAATCCCTGTCCTTACTAGAACCAGACTCGTTGCCACAAAAGGGGGGGGGGCGGCGGCGGTGGACATTGGACATTGCGTTTCTTTGTTTTCTGCTGTGTGAGTGTTAGCACGATGGCTACATCGACATGGATGTTGTCAGGCTGTAGCAATGGCTTCTTGACAGTGCGTTTTATTTGCAACGAGAATGAACCGATAGAACCTTTTTCAGGATATAGCGAGGACGAGCAATTGGCAAATCTTGCAGGCTGTCATGCGAACGAATAACTGGTGCATCCTTTGCTCTGTAGCGGGGACGAATGAACGGTAGTGCTTGGTAGATAGGACCAATAAAAGGTATGTCCTCAGGCTATAGCACGGGCAAGTTTATGGCACGTGTGAAAGTTTTGACAAACTGCATAATGTATCTCTTGTTTGTTGAACATAGTTTTCAACTGTGTCTAAATATCACCCAGCCTCTAACAGACTGAAGATTGTGTGTCTCTGGGGTCTTTTTGAAGGTCGAATATGTGTGAAACGCACTATCGTGATAGAGTTCTTGCAGCCGCCGTTCATATTGCTTACAAATAGCAGCGATTAACGGAATCATAATGGCGAAAGCTTCGGATGAATCAGCAATCTCTACAACAGTACTGAGACAGCACTGGGTGAGCACAATAAAATGTTAGACATGAAGCGCATCTGTCGCATTTGCAGAATCTACGTCTTAGTGCAACTTTTGTCTCTGGACAGCATGTCTTGCTGTATACATGTGCTAGTTTAGAGCTTTCTACTTCCCGGCTATGATGCAGGCTCAGAGTCACTGCAGCTTTCGTGAATAGTCCTTTTGAAGACTTTTTCCAACTGAATAGCTGAAAAGATACCTTTACATGGTGTTGATTAGTTGGTTGATTCGGGAGCAAAATCATATTTTTGAGGCTTTTATAGGCGGCAATAGACTACTCAATAGTGATTGCAAATCGGCTAAGCATGACGGCAATCGTCCAGTAGAAATTATGTGAGCAAAGGCTACCTATTATAGGGATAACGTAAATGAAATTTATACCCTTGACTACCTGTACTGCCGATAAAGTCTAACATCTCGCAAGGCTTGGGGCTCTCGTCAAAGTCTCTGGCATCCCTGATCTTTACCAATATATGTTCGAGAAGAAAGAGACTGGATAACACTCCGACGTTGTCTTCACTTATAATAGTTAGCGTTGAGATTGATAACACTGAATCCAAGGTGCCTACCACGGAAGACAGTTGCTTCCGTTCGCCCGTCACCTAGCAGCTCGCAGCTGATATGAGTCCATATTATCCTGGCCCATACTACAAGATAGAATGCAGAAATTTGAGTGTGTAATCCAAGCTGGCAAGCTTTTTTCAATAAAATAGCTCATTTGAATGAGCGAAATATGGCGATTGATGAGAGATGGTTATGCTTTGTCGCTATATAATCTTACATCAATGGGGAAGGTCCAATAACTGTTCAAGCCTCTCCTGTGAGCTGCTTCAGGCTGATACAAAAAGGGCTACTAACTGACTAAGAGCCCATACCTATTTCCATGCCCAATACATGATGCACCGTCCAACGCGAATTTTCTTTAGCCCTATAAGTTTCTGCAGGTATACTAAATCGTAGTTCAGGTGGAGCAAGAACACCACGCCACGCCTGACGTCACAGATCACAAGAAGTCTATGTGAGCACTGCCTTCATGGCAATACGCAAGTTTATCTTGAGCAGAACCTAGTATAATCTTAGGATGTATATTTTATGTCTCGCATTACAAGAAGCACCCCCAAGTCTTGTCTTTCCTTTTTCCACCATATAACTTCTCTAGTATAACGTAATATACTAGAGGCAACAAGTTTTTAAGAAACAAACATCAGTCAACGAAGTTTCGTCAAGCGTGCCTCTTTAGGATCCGTTCAAGAGCCACTTTTGTGCAAATGAACAGAGCTGACTTATCTGCTTCGTTCTTGGGCTGGTAGAATCTACCCTATCATTCTACAAACCATTCAGACTCAGTATCAAGAAGTCTTGGCCGTATTGTACGTGAATGCAGCGATGGTGTCCATACATACTCACTCTTTAACTGCTAGAATAGATACTTCCATATATTTCACATTTTAGTCAGATTAGCCTCACTCCCCTACTCATTTTCACGCAGTTGTTACATGAGTAGATGCATTGTACGCCGCCTGACTTTCTACAGTTGATTTTGTGAAAGGGCTGTGCAAATGTAACAGCAGGCCGAGGAAGCACTCGCTAGATTAACTACAATAATTTGGATAGTTTGGATAGTATGTATTTCTTAGCAGAAGAGACTACCATATTATGTGCAGGTTTGAAGGCCTAGCTAGGATGCTCACCACCACAGGCGTTGTGTATGGGCCAACACTATATGCATCACTTTTTGTAGTGTTTAGGGTTAATGACTTGCTTTCAATGAAAAACCCTATTGGATTTTAATTTAGGGTTTTAGGCGGCGTTGGTACAAACATATCGATCTTAGTATACCCGTTTTGTCATCTACTTTGACTGATGGAAGCTTTGCTTGTACTGATGTTACAGTTGTACCAAAGGATGAGGAATTGATCCAAAGAGGGAACTTAGATACAAGTAGCAGGAAGCCTTTTGTAGAACATACCAACATAGGACACTACTAAGAGTCTCTTGCTTTCCTCCTCATCTCCGATTTCTGTATAGCTTTGTCTTGCATCAACCTATATCCCTTCATCTGAATCTGGACGTACAATTTTAGGATACCAATGAGACAGGATGTAATAATTTAAAGTGCGCATTCATATGTACTTTGTAACGGAATAAATATGTGCACTCAAGACAACCTTTAATAACGTCACCTACATGCTAAAATGACCTATGCATGGCCACCGCTATTCTATGGCAGCATGTGTCTTTGTCAGCAGTTTTATTCATCCTCATATTATATGCCCATTCCCACGTTGATGCTTCTCCATTTTCGGTTTGTTTGCCTCATTTTATTCCTGTAAGACCACTTCATAACTTTATGATGGGCTATTGGCCCTTTTATGGGCGTTCCAGAATTTGGAGTGGAGGGGGGGGGGGCGGGGGTTATGTAAGTCCATGGTCTACTAGCAAACAAACTAAATGCATTTCATCGAGAAGTAGCTAATTGGCTAGGATCTATAGACTGTATCTGATATAGTTGCATCAATCTTAGAGCGCCAAATGGCATTTATAAGGGGTACCTATGTAAACTTCAAGGACAGTGAGTTTGAATTAAGTGTCTTGGCCACGGGCCACGGGCCATTCCCTTAGACAAGACAGGGAGTATTCAGGTACAGCGGTGGTAGACGAAGTGCTGTAAAGAATTTGTTGTTCGCAATCAGAAATCTGTTCTCTGGGGAACTCATCTCACAAGAAAGAAGATGGGAAGCCAGGTGAAGCATCGTGATAAAGTTGTACTGCAGATTGGTATTATAAAGAACAGGCATTCATAAGATCTTTGCTTTGGACCACTGAGTGCATTGGACTGACATAGAAAAAAGACTTTCACTGGCTCTAGCAGCGCAGAACCTTTATGCACACTAGAAAAAAGTCGCGAGGAGAATTTAGGATCTATGCACAACCTGTGGGTAGATGGAGGATTACTGTCCAGGTTGCTATGTTTATAGTCTATATTATCTGCTGGTATGCATCCTGGAGAGCCTTTTGGGACTGTGTACTGTCCAATGTGAAGCATACCGTCGGTCACAAGGCCTCAGTTATCTACTTATAGCATTAAATGAAAGTGACAGGGCGCTGGGAATTTCTTTGAAGTCATCTTGTAAACGGAAATTAGAGACGGAAATGCAACGAGCAGTGCGAAAAGGTCTACAGATACAATGCATCATGGAGGAAACACAGAACACGGACATGCTCATACAAGGTCTATAAGGCTAAATATTTGAACAAAACCAACAACACGGAAAAACAACAACCTTCATCATTTAAAAAAATAGATAAATTGAAATTCATCACGATCGTCACAGCCCCCGGATGTGGTCAAATCTCATGGCAAGACCCTTGCCCTATCTTCCTCCTCTGAATAAGGATCCAGGGAAATAATTCACAAAGAAGTGATACAGGATTCAGTAAATACTCCTTTGGTCGTATTCCAAGCATGATACAATGGATCTTTGTTCATCTCTTGACAGACTGTTCGAAAAATTGTATAAAACGCCACGACATGTCCTAAGACATGGACTATTTTGTCCATGGTTCCCCAGGTTTGTCAATCTCAACCCCACTGTGCCCATTAGCAACGCTCAAACCCAGCCCTATCCTTGGGTGGCCGAAGTCAAATCTTAAGCTAGTGTTACGGGTGAAGGCGCAATGCTAACAGACGTATAGAATCTTTATCGTTTGATGGGACATCAAAGGAGTCTAACTAGATGTCTATGATGGTGTGTGGGGTGAGCTACATTTACTGGTCCCATAGTATTCCTGTCCTGCCTCACCGCCTCCTATTCTCGGTGTTAAACCGCAACAGATAGCCTCGAATCTCAAAGCGAGCTAGAGGGGCGCATCGCTAGGATTAGCTAGCTTGTATATGCCGTTCCCTAGCCACTTATAACTCATGTCCGTTAAGACTGGGTCAAGTCGGACACATGCAAAGCCCTGCTGCATGGCGTCCAAAATATTTTGGTAACAGTGATTAGGCACAAAGATTGTATACAGAAGTACTGCATGGTGCTTAGATGGAGGTTCGGGCCCAAGAACTCACCTATACTTGAAGCGAGTTTAATGGTTCGCTGCATAATCTAGATATTTGTGTGACGTGCCATATGGAATCGACTGAAGGGTTCCTTTCTCAGCTCGGATCCTGCTGCGTGGCGTACTACTCATGGGCGAGTGGCGTTCTATAAACGCCACATTTTCTTAAAACAAGCTATACTTCTTGGGGTTGAACACTCATGACAGGGCTAACACTTCACCATGTCACCATAATGAGGCCAAACATAAAAGAAATGAAGTCTGGAGATATAACATAATCTAAAACCTTGAATACACTAACTGATTTAATGAAACAACATAGCCGCGGCCAGACGCTGGAAAAACGACGCATTCAGGGCCGGTTTCAAGAACTGAATTCAAGAGAACTGCTCGAACGTCGAGCCGCCGAGACGAAGTGCCAGGTGCCGAACTGTGGCAAGCTAATGGACTTCAGCCACTATTGGGACGGCATGGCTTAAAAGCAAACGTTATGCCCTTGAAGAATTGGTAGTGGAGATTTACGATGTCAAGCTCCTCGAACCATGAACCCACATCCGATTGCCGAGACAAAGGCACATGGTTTTGTTTAGGAGCCTTCAAATGAAGTCCTGGACTATGTCACTTTGAGGAGTCCGTCAAACTCCTGAGGGCAATTACCATTGACTATAAATAGTATGCAGAAGACGGCTATGATGGATGGTGGATAGCGTTCGATTTTGACCTAGTGGGAGCCTTTTGGAGATGATCGACGAATGCGAGGATGTCGTCGACGAAGCCATATAATCCGAGGAAAGATTTGACGGAGAGTTTAAATGTGCAGACTGCCAACAGTCATCGCGGCCAAGTACTCCCACCTCCACCTGCATCTTAATCTCATCTCATCGAGATCTTGGGTAAACGTCTTAGAGATGGTAAGCTTGGAAGCAAGTTTACCAAGATGCAAGAAGCGACCTGTTCCTAAACAAAGCAGAAAACAGCGCACCTCTGACACCGTTGGGCGCAAAGGTGGAGCGGGCTACTATTTTGATGAGCCAGGTCATCATTCAAACCAATGTTTAAACTGCGGGTTGCAGCGATCGTAGAGCAAAGGCCAACTTCAAGCAAGATGAAAATGAACAACAATATCAAGGCAAAACTGACCTTCTGGGATTCACACTGTCGAGAGCCATACAAGAAAAGAATATCTATCTTACATCCAATTCCATCATAGCTACCTTCCAGGAGTCAGACGACTGTCTCTATGCCTACAGGGTAGAGCAAAGTGCGCCGAGGTATTTTTATGTGTGACTTGGAAGTAGATAATCTGGACAGAGGCTGACACATGGCAGGTGCAAGCTGTGGGCTAGCCCACGACTTCAGAAATCAACGACAAGTTTATTGCTCGTCATTTGCCACAGCTGGCCAATTGCCCTACATCGTTGTTGGGTGGTGAGCTAATGGGTATGGGCGACAAAGGCTTTGCTGGAGTCAAATACAGCTAGCTTCTGTAATCAGAAAGAAGGTGCTCTTGCAGAGTTTCCTTTGTACTTGCTATAGCAGTGATGCTTGCCTTATAACCTCCTATCCTTTCTATTAGGCAACAGTTGTCACGGGCTACATCATAAATGATTATTGTGAACTAGTCCGCATGGCCAGACTATATGTATGTATCGAGCAGAAAAAAGGAATGCACGAGCTATATTATAGGTTAAATATATGGGGGAAGGCTTTCATCTGGAGAGCCATTCGTAGTTTACGAGGATGGCCTTTGCATTGCACAACCCTGTCTGTGGGAATCAATCGAATTATCCATAAATGTAGACTGCGGATAGTCATTGCGTTTCATTTCTTGTGGCCGTGGAAACAACGCAATAGCTTCACCTATACTTCTTGCTGCATCATTCAATGAGACATGTCGAGTATGCATTAATGGCGTTTTCTTCTGCGGTGATGATGAATAAATAATAGTTGATATTGGTTAGATCGACGATGTAAAAAAGGTACATGATTTAGAAGGAAGGGAGAACCCACAAGTGTCTTGTACCTCGGTATGTACCGACAGCGAATTGATGGTGAAATCTCCACACCGGATTCCTAGGGAAAATCCGGGGGGTGTTTTGGGCGGCAGAGACGACGAGGCAATCACAAGTTCCTTAGGATTCGGCGAAGGCTGAAAGGTTGTAGGTTCTTCAGTAGCGAGCGGGAGTTCATGGTGTGCCGTTTGGGCTGTAGCAAGGGCAAGCCAATAGAATTCGTGAAAGCTTTGACAAAATTCATGATAGCTTTCTGGTTGTCTTGAACATAGTTTCTCGTAAGGGAAGAAATAACGTCTGCCGTCAGGGATGTTCGGTGTCGAGAGTAATCGAAGCCTTTATCAACGTTGAATCGGTGGTACATGCCTTTGTCGGCATAAGATTCTTTTAATCGACGCTCGAGTTGCTTAGTAGTAGTGGCCAACTTGAAAATAGCAGTTTCAACACTCTTATTTGTACAATCAACTTTGACAACGCCATTCTCACCAGTGCCAATGCTCAGGATCAAGATCTTCCTGTTTGGGAACCGCTTCTTGGCCTCATCGATCAGCACCTCGCATGGGTTTTTTTGGCCGTACGTGGCGTCCATAAGTGCTTCTCTGTCCCGACCAATTTTGATAGAATCAGAGAGGTTATTGTGTGCAGATATAGCTTTGGCCACCTCTAAAACTGTGCAGTTGGCAAAACTTGCAGATTTATCATATGTAGACAGCAAAGTAGGGTGTCTCTAGGTTGGCTTTTGTCAACGCTAAGACAACTCTAGACGGTCAAAGCAAAGAGTGTGTCAGCTTTGTTCCCAGTTGGGTTTTTTCTCGTAAACATACGTCTTAGTGTAGTTTTTGTCCCTGAACAAGCATGTCTTACTAGTAAGCAGAGTCACAGCACTTTTCTCGAATCGATTTTTTGATAATCTTTCCCAATTCGGTGGGTGAAAAGCAGTGATGAGGTATTTCTGGGTGATGCGTTGATTCTAGAGCACGCCCGGTTTCCATAAGACTTTTATAAGCCAAGATGGCCTGCTCTATTGTCATTCCAAGTCGGCCAAGCATGATGGCGCTGATTCTGTAGATACCATGTTAGCAAAAGCTCCATATGGAGGGGATAAAGCGTATAAAGGTACACCCTGCAGTGCCTGTATAGCCCATAACGTCAAACATCTCACAGGGCTTTGGTACTTGGTCCAACTTTTTGATGTCTTTGATCTGTTCTAAGATGTGCTCGAGGATAAAGAGGCTGGATAACCCTTCAGCTCCATCTCCGTCTGATAGTTAGTGATGAGATGATAGACTAGAGCTCAGGGACCCTACCAAGTGAAAGTATCACTACTGGTCGGTCAGTAGGTTGTAGTTAAATTGAGCTCATGGCGTTTTGTTTTTGTTGATTCTTTTGGATGAAAATAGATGATCAGATCAACAAACATGAGGTAGAAACTGGTCTACACAGGTAGGGTACTTGTAGTCATTGTCATTCTCGTCAACCTCCTGGACACTGCACAAACTTTACGGGGCGAAAATAATCTAGTTACAGTGCACAAAACAAGATGCCATAGCTAATGGAAAAATAGAAGGGTGAGAAGTACCCTCTTTAATCTTTTGGGGTTGGCGCGTGGCAGCATCAAGGGATATGCACATGCACCCTTATCATAGCGGCGCATATTTGAAACGCGGCACACTATGTGAAAATACCTGAAATCGAGTTAGAAACAGACATGTAATGATGAAAAAAGTCATGAGAAATAAGAAATAAAAACTCTAATACTAAGCCCTTTTTGTCCTTTTTTCTTCCCTTAGTTGTCTTGGAAATTTTCAATATTTCCATTAAATCTTAATTTCCGCTACCAAGCGGTGAGTCCAATTCTCGTGAGGTATCCCA
>JAXHKN010000317.1:0-31022 GCA_038407165.1 Ceratocystis variospora | reverse complement strand
CTCCTCCTCTCCTCCTCCTCCCCCCCCCCCCTGGCGGAGATAAGCCACGGAGACACAACCCGGTGACAGGAAGGAACCAAACAAACGCTTGCCCAGTACGCAGGTCCAAGTACCAAGTACACAAGTACACCAGCAAATACGGTGTCTGCATCGCAAACCCTCCTTATTGCGCACCCGCCGTTTGCTCGCTGGCAGACGAGTCGGCAACCAAGTGCCTGATCTCCAACACATCACACATTGTATGCAACGGAAGCCTACTATTTACCCTCCGAAGACTGGGCGAGCTTAGTGTCTATGGGGCTTTGCCAAGGCGGGTGGCCTTGTTGCCCAAGCAGGAGCAGGAGCAGGCCAGCTAGCGTAGCCAATTGAAGCCTCACGATTTGAGATAGCTTGTTCTAAGAAACAAGACATAGGTGGGATACAGACCCGAGGCTTATGTTTGCATGGAATACAGCAACATGTGAAATATGCTGAAGAAAACCAGCCAGCTGGATAAGACGCTAGGGAGTCGTTTGCTGGGTTTTGATTTGAGCTCAGGTTAGTGTGGCCCCCTTGTGCTGCATTTGCCGCCATGCCGACATATGCTAGTAATACATACGGTGCTTATCTGATTGACCAGCTAAGCTAGCAGACACACACACACACACACACACAATGGTGTATTCACATGCACAATTGATTTTATTTGAATGTATTTAGCGTCTACTGGAATCACCAAGATCAAACGACGCATTCACATGCACAATGAGTTTGATTTGAATATATTCAACGTCTACCGGAATCACCCAGATCAAACGACGCATTCATTCACATGCACAAAACACCAAGAAAGGGGGAAAAGAACCGATGGAAAGAGGAAGGCCACTTGCTAACCCTATTTCCCTACCTGCGTCCCTAGCTCCTTTCGGCCTGCTGTCAGCCAGGGACACAATTTGTGTCCGCAATACGAATTGGAGGCTTGTGCCTGTAAATCTGGTTCTTGTTGTGCAGCCGGATATGTATGTAAACGGACCCGTAGACGATAAATAGATTCAAGTTCAAGGACGTGGTATTTAAACTGACATACAAGCGCACGCCTTGGGGGAAAAAAAAAAAAATAATAATAAAAAGGAACCCACAAATAGTGAGAAAGCCGCACACAGTGCCGGACCCATTCGCACAGTAGCGATCTGTAATAAAAGGACAGATTCTCCTTTGAGCCTCTGTCCTGCCATATGGTAAGCACCCTATCCAGGTGGCCCGGTATCAATACCTCTGTCTCTCTGTCTCTCTGTCTCTCTGTCTCTCTGTCTCTCTGTCTCTCTGTCTCTCTCTCTCTCTCTGTCTCTCTCTCTCTGTCCCTCTGTCCCTCTGTCCCTCTCTCTCTCCCTCTCGCCCCCCTCTTTCCCCTCTCTTTTTCCCCTTAAGCCCAAAAGAATAATCTGACACTTCTCCTCTGCTATGCTACTAGCTCTCACACCCTCGGTAACGCTAGGTTGGAGCAGGCTAGGGCAAGAATCCAAAGAAAGCTCTAGCTTGCTGCGTTGTAAGTATAGTATAAGCTGCCTACAGCCTTTTGCTTTTTTATTTTATGCGCCCCCTCTGCACTGTTATCATGTATTTTTTCTCTCCTGCGGTGGTACCTTCGTACCTTCCTAGTGTTGTATCTTTGTACCTTTGTACCTTTGTACCTTTGTACCTTTGTACTTTTGTACCTCTGTACCCACACCAACTTTTTGCTCCCTTGCGCTTGCGTACCTCTGTACCTGCTGTACCTTTCGTACCTTTTCTCTGTCTGTGCTGCCACACCACGCACGCAGCGCATGCCCTGCTGGCTTTATGACGTACACCTTCTCCTCTGAAGCCAGAGGTTATTGCCTATTCACAAAAACAGGAAGCCCTGTATAGCAGGGAAAGAAAGAGAAAATATTTTCTGCGTTCACAATGAATTTTATCACACCTAAATATCTCGTCTTCGTTTTACTCCAACAAAACTACATGAAACAACTGTTCATCCATCATTATTGATATTTCACCTCATCCATCAAAACGCAGAAAAGCAAATGAGGGCCGTCCTCTGCTCGGAGCTCAGAATCGCGTGGCCCCTGCTCTCTTGTTCTTTTATACCCTGGTAGGTCAACAGCCTATAGTTTGCTCTTTTGTCTTTTTCGCTCTTTTCTCCTGCGCATTTGCCTTGCTGTCCACTGTCTGTCTGCACGATTTTTTCCCTTGTCCCTTGTCCGTTTCCGTTCTTCCTTTTGTTCTGCCCATCAGCCGTTTCCTTATGGTGCATGAAGACGAATTATATCTGCGGTGTGAGATACACTACAGTTTCCTTTCTTCTTTGCCCAACAATTACTGGCCCTGTGTAGTATACTGCACCAGATGCACTGCTGTCTGCACAGCGGCCCCCTATATGGGCGTTGAGAGCTCCTGTTGCCATACTTTAGTGCTACAGACAATCCTATGTAACGCTGTTTCTAGGGGGCCGGCATCTTGACGCTTATCGCTGCCTTGCTACCTTGTCGCCGCCAACAAAAAAAGATAATCCCGGACTGTGCCGATCAAATGTGCGAGGCAGCAGAAAAAAGAAGAAGAAAAAGAAAAAAGAAAAAAAAAACAGAGTGCTCTTCTTCTTGGCCAAGCTGGCTTCAGAATCAAACTCTATGAATTTGTACTTCTTTGCCCTTAATTTCATATAAGGGTTCCTCATGCTCTCTGATACTACTCCTATGACACTCCTGTTGGCTCACAAACCAAGGGAGATGAAGGCCACAGAGGTAGCTTTGTGCTTTGTGACCTTGGCCCGTCTTGTGTCTATCTATTTTTTTGTCTCTCTCCCTTTGTGCCCTCCTTGTCCTCCCTCTTCCCTATAGGAATATGAAGTGAATCAGACACTTGGCACGGATGGAGTGACGGAATGGAGGGTAGGCTGTATCTACTCCTGGAGATTATACGCCGCATGATTTCGGTTTGATGGTTATACATATGTATTGCAGTGACAGTGACACTACGACATAATAGCCCTCACCACGATTTGTTCTATACCCTGGCCTTTCCGCCCCCCGCCCTTTTGTCCTGATTTCATGTCCATTGCACTTCTTTCCGATTAGAATAACCTCCCCTCACTTCCTCGTCCCCTGCATATAACCACATCCTTAGCATGGGGCTGCGTGTTGTGCTTTTTCGGCTTTTTTTCCCTTTTTTTTTTTTTTTTTTTTTTTTTCTTGAAAAATGAATAGCTTCCCCTCCCTCAAGGATCTACAATCGACGAGAAAACTGTGCCCTGAGTCTGTCCCATCTGGCCCCTGCCTCTCAACCATTCCTCCTATAGGTTGTTTACTCACTATTTACAGAAGCCCAAGTCATCAGCAAGCTATTGTCATCTTTGATGCAATCTCTTCGCTCCCGCCTATCTCTGGCCGTTGGGTGTTTGTCAGCATCAGATGGGCGCAACATGAGTGATATTGGTCTTGACTGATATTACTACAACACATCTACAGTACGGAGCTTAGGCCCGACTGTAGCGACTTTTTCCGCTTCCTAGGCCAGGCTTTTCTTCATCCACCATACTGTGACAATTTTCTTTTGTTCACCGGCCTTCACCTCTCTAATCACGCCCCCAAGATCATTTATGAGGCTGTCTCAAGCCACCACCACTCTCCCTAAGCCTATCTAGTCTTTGTTTCATGCGGGCTCATTTACCCACCTGGAACCAAAGCCTAGGGGGAACTCGGTGCTGATTCTCACAAATAACTTATGGTTCATATACGCTTGCTCTTTATTTGCCTTGACTGCTTTCCCGCCCATCTTTACTCAACGCCCCACCGTCCAAACGCCCGAGCGCTTCTTTGCAGCTTGGCCTTAGCCTGAACCCTGTTCTTGTTCTTGTTCTTGTTCTCTTTCCCATGAGTTGTTGGAAGCTGTTTTTGCTTGCCGGCCTGCTCCAAGCCTAGTCGTAGTAGTAGTAGCTAGTGCTAGTCGTTGTTGGCTCCGGATTAGACAGACGTGAAAGAGAGGTTTGCTGTCTGCGGCCTTCTTTTTATCTTCCTTTTTCCTTCTTTTCATTCCTGGCTTGGATTTCTTATTCTTCCTGCAGGTATATACCTTGGTGTTGCTTCTTGTTTTCTCGTCGACAATTTCTGCATCCCTTTCTTTTCTTCCTCTCTCTTCCTACCCTTCACTTTTTCCGTCCCTTGTACGTCGTTGTCCCAGCTCGCAATAGCTCACATTACCTGCCTTTTTCTTTTTTTTTTTTCCTTTTTTTCTTTCTTATTCCTATCCTCTTTCTTTTTCTTTTCTTCCTTTCGGGGGTTTGCTAGTGTGTACTGGTGGTTTTGATTGTAATTTTATCCTTGTTTTTTTGATTGTTATCATCTTATTTTCCTTAGAGGGAAGCTTTCAGTTGAACTCGCACTGACCATTTCTTCCCTTCAACAGACCATTTCGTCCTTCTCTCTTTATCTTTTCTAGTTTGCTGGCGGACCTTTGCCCTGTTTTCTATTTCATTCCCTCTTCATTTCCCGCATCCAGATTTTGCGTCCCTTCTGGCTTTCCCTCAGTTACAGTGCTGAGTACGGGACTCGGAACTTTGCTCTACTACGTTTACTATATACCCTGCCTACTCGGACGCGCTCTAGCAGCCACATTTCCATTATTGCTGTTATTTTGTCCATCCATCTTGACGGAGAGCACAGCAACCCTAGAAAAAAAGACACAGACGCCTTTTCCGACATTCCACGCAACAAACAGGCCTTAACCGAACGGCTTCAGCATCAGCACTAGACAGACCAAGCTAACCAGGAGCTTATCAAACTGCACCATTCTGATATCCAGCTCTTGCTTGAAGAATATTTTCTCCGTTTGGAAGCAACAAGTCGGTGATTTATTGCTATTATAAAGAAACAAGCTATCGGCACATAAACGCCTCTCCTCTTCTGCAGATTTATCTTTTGCATCTCAAAAGTCTACTGTGCCTATCTCCAGCGGATTGGTTTTTGATTGTTTTGTGACCTCCACAGCTCAGCTGATTTTCCTCTGCCGCTTTTTCTGCTGCTGCTGCTGCTGCTACTTTTATTAATTTTATCTTAGCATTCTTGCTCGCTCGATCGTCCTCTTTTTTGCTTCCTTTCCTTTCCACATCTGCCCTGTTCGTTCTGTTCGTTACTTGGCCTTGCATACTTGGAGGAAGTCAGACCAGACCGACCTTCTGTGCTCACTTGCTCTGTAATTGTGCTTGAGACACACAACACACAGACTGCATTGAAACCCTGCATCTACTTTTGCACCTGGACCTTGCCTTGCCTTGCCTTGCCTTGCCTTGCACCTGCTTCTGTTAGCAACCTCGACTTGTGCCCTGCGCCTCGACGACACACGAAACAACCGTTTGTGTGCGACTACTTTTTTCTCTCCTTCTCGCACGATACACCAAACCGAGACAAATACCACAAGAACCTGAGCTCAAACAAATAAACCTCTTTGGTCTGTTCTTTTTTTTTTTTGTCTTCTTTTCTTCTTTTCTTTTTTCTCCCTTTATCCTTTCTTATTTCCCCCCTCCTTGTGTAAGCTCACATTGCTTCAACTATTTCGCACTTTGCACACCCCGCGTGTCCTAATCCAAGTCCAACTTTATTGCCCGGTTCCAGCTTTGCCGTGTCTGTTGGCCCTTTTTTTTCTTTTTTTTCTTTCCTTTTTTCTTTTTTTCTTTCTTTTTTGTTTTTTTTTTCCTTATTCATTTTCTAGGAAGTCTCTGTTTTCCAACTAGAAGCGGCTTTGCCACCTAAAAGGACGCTTAACTGCCTATTTCTACTCTGTATCTTGGAAGAGGAATAAGAAAAGAATTTGGTACAAATCATCTTGTGCCTGATTAGCTTCATCCAACTTCTCCACTTGTTCCTGCGTCTTGGTCTTCAATTTGATCTCGATAACCCCACCCGCCCAAACTAATATCGTCAAGAGAGTCCCTCTATCGTTGCTTGCTTAAATGTCGCTGGCCATGTCCCACAATAATAGCATCCCCGCCATGTATGCGGACTCACAACAACAGAGTTTTGGTCACCGCCAACAACAGCAACATTCCCAGCCCTCTGTCAGCCAGAACATCCCCATGAGACCAGTTACTCCTATGACTTCAGAAGCCGCTACTACTCTAAGCATGATCAATAGCTCTGGCCAGGGTAGAACTCCAGGCACTGTAAACCAGAGTCCAGCACATGCTGCTAGGCCCACTGCCCCTCATGCCGCCCATCCTAAACCACAAGAGAACGAAGCCAAGTCTGCCGAGGGAACGAGTGATTCAGATCGCGAGGATGAAAACAATAAACGCAAGCGAAGTAAGAAGAGGCCACACAAGTTCTATTGTACCGACTACCCGCCTTGTAATCTGTCGTTTACACGAAGCGAGCATCTTTCTCGTCACATTAGGTACGCCGACTGCTTATTACTCTATCCCCCGTCTGCGTCATTTTGTTTTCTAACATCATATTTTGCTCTCCGCCAGACGCCACACGGGAGAACGTCCCTTTACGTGCCACTGTAACCGGGCGTTTACCCGTTTAGACAACCTCCGTCAACATGCGCAAACTGTCCACGCTAACGAACCGATCCCGGCGGATTCTCTGGCAGCCCAAGGTGGCCGTGGCCATAGACACTCCATGGCACGGAAGCGTGCCTCGATCTCACAACACCCTGTTGCCACCTTACCAGCTGCGATGGGATCGGCACACTCGCGTTCCATGTCGACTCCTATTCATTATAGGCACCCACCCTACATGAACTCGTTCAACACGACTCCGAACTCTGGCCCTGTTGGGTCTGTTCTTGCTGCACCTGCTGAGCTATACCAGCAGCCGCATCCATCTAGTGGTCCGCAGGGCCAGATTATGGGGGGAGGTCCATGGGCACACCAGCCCCATTCACAACCCCCCCATCCATCCCAAAACCAGCATCAACATCAACATCAACCTCATGACCCATCGCAGTTGCACCACCAACAGCCACAGCATGGCTATGGGGCGCAAATGGCACAGCACCAAGATCGTGTATTGGCCCCAGTGATGCAGAGTAATGGTCACCACGCTCATGGGCATAATCGCGCCCGGAGCCTAATGACTCCCGCCGAGATCTTACGGCCAACCCCATCACACTTACGTGATAACTTTGACAGAGCGCGCCGGCCTTCACAGGCTCCGGGCTTAGGGCCTTCTTCGATGATGCCCCAGCCACCTCCTTCGCAAGCTTTCCCACCCTCTGGAGCTCGTAATCGCGGCCATGTTCGCGGCCAGTCTCATGGTGCTTTCTCGCTAGCACCAGGGCCTGGCCCAGCTCTAGGGCCAATGGGCAATGGGGCTAATCCCCCCCGTGGCTTCACCACTGACCGGGAACGGCGTCTTGCGAACCAGCCCAAGTTTAATCTTCAGGAGGAACTTGCCCGTATTCGCCTAGGGAATAGTGCTAATAGCAGTAATGGCAATACCGTGAATGCTGGAAACGTCAAAAACTCGCAGTCGCCTGTGACGCCGACCGAGGACTACTACCACCAGGCCCACTCACCTGTGGCTTCACCAACTTTCCCCTCGTGCCGGGATTTTACTAGAGATAGAGCTAGTCTTTCTAGCTTTGACCCAGGACGTGGGCTCCTTCCTAGAGACAGGGCAAACCAGAATGCTGTGGCCTCAGGCCCGCTACCTCCTCACTCAGGCCACCATTCACAGTACCCAGGCTCTCTTGCGCCCTTCTCTCGTGGCGGCGGTGGTGGTCATTCACGATCACAGTCGTGGAACACGGCTGTGCCTGAAAGAGTAGACACGCCGCCAATTACGCTTCCACGACTTAACTATGATGAGAAAGAGGTTCGTAAGAACCGCATGGGAGCCAACCCTCTTGAACCCGACATTCGCATGTGAGGGGCCGAGGGTTGAGGGTTACTGATTCTCATCATGCGGAAACCATGACATGAGATCTTGTGTCTTTCTTGGCGCGGGGGCTTGCTTTGTTCAACTTGTATGCTGATTTTGGTCTGCAACTTCCATCTTACTTTACTTGGACTATCTTGGCTATGATTTGGTTGCATTTTTCCCCGCCTTTCTGCACAAGTGGATAGCATGCTGACGATATTATTGCTTCGTGTTTTCTCATGTCTTTCTCCGGTGCCTTTTGATGGTAACATGTAGGCACCCTATTCTCTTTTCTCTGCGACGAACACTACGCTTTGGTTTTTTATTCTTTTTTATTCCTTTTTGATTTCTATTCATACCTACCGCACCATTTTCGCTGCTGCCACGATTTATGAGAACTACGATCACGAAACTACGATTTCTATCTGCATTGTTTGTGCACCCTCCCTTCCTACTCATCCCAATCTATTCAGAGCGACGACAGAAACTGCGGGCTTGAGTTTGCTAGTTTTTTTCTTCCGTTATTCTTTTGTATGTTTCTTGGAGGGGACTTTCGCCTATATCGGTCTCTTGTTTGGGTTCTCTCTTATTGCGTGGATACTGTTATTTTTTATTATCTTTTTTTTTTTTCTTTTTTCGGAAGGGAGGTGCTCGTTTTGTTGATCACTGTGTCTATTTTTCTTTTTTCTTGCTTACCATCCTTCACAGCGTGGGTTCCTTGGTTCTCTCCTACTAGGTTTTGTGTTTTGGAGGCTATTCACGGGAAGGGGGGAGGGGGGAGGCGGCTATCTTGTTAGTGGCTTTTGCTTTTGCTTTAGTTTTAGTTTTATATTGTATTAGTTTTAGTTTCCTTGTTTCTTTTGCCTTCTACCACGATTTTAAACGGTACGCAAATATATATATATATATATACATATATATATATACACATCAATGCCTACGGTCTTGGTTTCCATGTTTCGCCATTTTATCAAAATATTGAAGCGGCAAAATCTTGCTCTTTTCTTTTTCTACCCCCCCGGAAGGTCAAGAACAAAGTCCGCCGTGTTTCTTGTCTATGGACATATTGGCTGAAATCTTTGATATTGCTTCTCACCTGAGTATAACTGCCTCCCCCTCCAATGATATCAAGCACATGATTACTTGGTACATTCACGTTGCGACACTGCAGCTTGACACGGTAATCCCATGTTGAGAGGAACAAACATTATTATGTACACAATCAACCCACAAGGACTTGTGGTGGCATTATCTGAGACAGAAATGCAGGCCTAAATGTGTACAAAAGGAGCTATGGCTGTGCTTATATATGACGTCACGGCAACCGAAGCTCTGGTTTCTATTGGCATGGCTAGCTAGGACTATCCAAGTGTCGGCTTCAAGCCGTGAAACTTTGTGGTAGTCATCCCCTGCACTTACTGGCTGACCCTTCTCAAGGACTGAAGTCATCCCTGGATCTCGAATGCTCTAATGAGGGACTTCGCCATCTGCTATTGAAGGAAGAGGGGAAAGGAGCGGGTCGTGTCGTGTCTAATGGACATAATCCTTGCAACCGAAGGACCCGGTGCTAATCTGGGTCAAGAAAGTCAGTAGGACCAGTCCCGGCGGGGCCTTTAGGATTGGACTCTCGGAGAACTTGGCTAAAAATGACCATCTGCCAATAAACATGCGATTGAAATGATTGAGGGGGCAAACGGGAGCTGTTTCATAGAGACGAATCAGCCCGCAGGGCATTGGTGAGGTCAGCTGACCGTCTAGTCTACTTGCTGGAGGTCCTGAAGGTACATCGGGATGTTGGAGATGTCATCGCCGCATCTGCATCGGAGCGTGCCTGGTGTGGCGGCCAGAGAGACGATGGGTGCTTACAGGCTCGAAGATGTGTTCAAAGAAGGACCTCGGGCTGTTGGAGTGTAAATCGCATTCGTCTCAGCAGAGAATGGCTAAGGGGCTTTTCGCCAGTTCGGAAGCGGGATAGCCTGCGATATCGGAATAGCTTCTGAATATGTAGTGGCATGTCTGGCATTTTGAATGAGAATAGCAGAGAGCCAGTGGTAACAGATAGTGAGTGGCGGATAGCTAGGGATGAAGCGACAAAGATTTAGTAAGAAGCATGTGCTACGTGGTTACGTCAATAGCCATGATAGCCCGAAAGCTACTAAGACCGAAGCTTCGTTTCGCGGCGTCTTGGCTTATTGCCTATAGGCGAACTAGTCGAGCAAACTAAGTACTAATACACTAACTGACTACCAAGATCATGAATTCAAGTGTCAGATGTGTCCTATTTACCGTGTTACTAGATCTCGACTATGAAGAGTAGACGCTAAGCAAATACATTGTAGTTGACTGACCTAAGTCCTCAGCCGCCTCATAGCTAATGCAAGGTCTCCAATGAGCTCCACCGTCTCGTCATGTAGCCCTATATAACCACACCAAAAGCATTCATCGCTACACAAACTCCAATCATAAACAACACCCGGGCCACTAGCTAGCCGATAGCCAGGCAGACCAAGGCTAATATGGCTTCCAGACTCCGAGGCCGTATATCCGCCGTCAATGAAACTCTTTATAGAGGATATCAGGTTAGTAAATGATCTGTATTTCTGCGGCTGTGCAGAGAATCAAGCTTATTTACTTACCTCTGATTCGTCCTCAAGTTCGTCATCGATAAACTTGCCCCGCTTCACATCGCCCTTGCTGTTGTTATGTACCGTTTGTGTAAACTGCCTGTGCATTTTCATATGTACAGGCTTAGCGAAAACTCTTTCGCAAGAGCATACTGATAAGAAGAGTTTTGTTAGATATCTGATAAAGTCCAAGCAAAAGCAGGGAGTTTGCTTACCACACACATCCTCATGGATGCCATTCCACACCAGATGCCGCCTAACCTGGGCTTCTGTTAAAAACTCCCATTTACAAGAACAGACCAGAACCTCCCCGTCTGTGGTTGTCTTTTTATGAGCTTTGGCAGTGCAGATATGCCGGGATAGCTCCGCCAGAGTGCGAAATCGTTCGGAACAGCAGGCAGCCCCTTGATGGACTTCGGCTGTTTGCTGGTGAGTGTTCCAGCTCTCCTCTGATATAAACTTCCTGCCGCAGCAGGTTAGCTTTGAGCGGTCAGAAACCGTCGTGTGTTTCAGGGAATTTTTCAAATGATCCCTATGGGCATTCTTTGTTTTATAAGTTTTTCCACAGGAGCACTTGATTTCTGGTGGCTGTTCTCGATGAACTTGTGCATTTTGCATATGGGCTTCCATATGCTCAACTTGAGCAAACTTTCGGCCACATGCACACACCACAGGCTGATGTATGGCAGCATGTTCTTTGTGCTGCATCATGTGTTCTTTCAGGGCAAAAGCCTTGCCACACTGACATGTTACCATATTTAGACTTTGAAGGGAAAAAAAGGCCGATATTCTTTCTGAATGGATGGTGGCAGAAAAGAACAGAGTTTGAAAAGAAGCAAAAAGTCTGAAAGGGAGCCAAGACGTTCAAATAAAGCCCTGGCGAAGGAGGGTTTCTGTAGTTACGTGGCAAGGCGGCTGGTAGCAGCCAAACAGAAAGCCCTATGTAGACAGGCGGGCCTCCCATGTACAATAGCGGCAATATACATGCTCGTACATACATACATAAATATATATATATATGGGTGTCTGCCTTGATCATCAGTCCTGTCATGCCCCTAAATGGCCAAAGAAAACCCTCAACGTGTCTGCTTCGCATGCATAAGCAAGGCATGTATGGCTCTGACAGATAAATGGAAGGGAAACAAACATCCCAGCATATGAGCGCAAATGGAGCCAGTTAAATGTCTAGTTCCCTGGGCAATGCTTTGTCTCAGACTGTTGGCCATGCTTAAACCACCATCATATAGCCAGCTTGCATTCAATGGTGCAAACGGCACTCCAGCCTGGCTGCACAGCACAAGACATGATGGCAAAAGTGCTGGTGTGTTTCTAAACTATGGGGATAAGCCTGCTGGGCTGTTTCAAAAATGCTTCGTGGACGTCGGTTTGTTCGAATTCTTACCAGGCCATCTATCGCCTGTTTTCTGGGAATACTTTCATATTAATTATTATCTTGTTAATGATGAGCATGGGGCCTGAAGCAAAAAGACCGCCATGCCCCCCCTCATACCCGTGTAACTTGAAAACGCATTCAGTGTGAGACTCTCACTTAATATGCAGGAAGCCTTGAGATTTGAATGCTGCCAAGCGAGACAAAGATGCTGCCAAACATGATCCAAGTTGATGCCTCAGTCGCACGGCTCTGGCCAGCAATAACAGGGATGGCGGTAGGAAAAAGAGACTGTGAGTGTGAAGTTTGCGTTAGCCAGTGTGTCTCTTTCGTCTTTGAGCATCACGTCTGGAAGGCCCACTTACGATGCTTCCCGTTGCCGTGGCCACTGGGGAAAGGCCTAAGGTGGAGGCGCCAGAGGAGAAGCCACATACATCAAGCACGCCTTGGATATCTAGAAGTTCCAGCACCTGGTCAGTGATTTGCGCCCTAGTGTTTCCGCCTATATACTCTACTCCCTACTCCAAACCTACCGTCAACCGCCTCCGCAAGATCAACAAGAGTTGAGTTCGCAGCTAGGGCGAGGCATTGCCTGCACGCAATAGCGGACAAAGAGTACTCGGATGGCACATAGCAATAGCATCCGTCGGACTCTGGCCTCATCGCAGAACAGCCGTGTATCTGATCAAATATCACGTCGCATGTGGACGAGCAAGTCTTTGGGTAGCCGTAGGACGTGCAGTTCTCCCCACATGTGGAAGATGATTGGGGGGTGGCAGCGGCAAGACTGAGCAAAGCCACGAGGGCAATGGTAGCAAGACTGGTCATGTGCATGGTGGAGCTAGCGGGAAGAACAGGTCGCTGGATAAGAGAGAGCAGCATGTGCACTTGACAGGACAGGCAAGTCCTCGCTGTCTTCTTATAGGCGAGCTGGCCCCTATTGGCAACGGAGGTCTACGCATTGTACCACTGTCTGTGTCTTCACTGTCATCCTGCTCATGGTTCACCAAAGTCAAGCTGCCCCGAGAACGCACGATGGTTTCCCTTTTGTATAACCCCTTGAGGCGATTTTCCGTCCCAATTTGCGCGCTCTCCCTTAGCATATTGATACAAGTCTAAGCCAAGAACAATGACTGACGGCAATCAAAAGAAGACATGGAGTTGGCTCCGGTGCCATGACATAAGCTCAGGCCTTGTGCTACCATAGGACAAGCTAAGTCACATACGGTTATCTAGGTGTCCCTGGATCGTGTGTCTTGGCTCACGCCAATACGAGATAGGACGAGAGGAAGTCGGGACGGACTCTGAAAACCGACTAGACGCATGGAGACGTGGCACAGCAGTGGCTATTCAACAGCGGTCGGTGTAAAGTTAGATCAAAGCATTGCAGATGATCACACAGTAGGGTTAGCGCTAGAAAAAAGAAATTGAGGTGGCGGCTTGTTTGGATCTAGCCGAATCCACCAGATTTAAATTTTCCAACCACGCGCGCAATTTGCTCTGGCGATCATGTAAATTCGCGTGTGCCTGACTAGTAACAGGATGAAGGCTGGCTGTGTGTGGTCGGCCTACTGATTGCTATTAATAGCTCACAGTAGGGTGGAGTTCTCGAGGGTTGGGGGAATTCCCAGGTAGTTACCAATATTTTCAGCATGAAGAATATCTTAATACCCTATAAACATGTAGAGAGTCACGTAATTCCAAACATGCGCAGTAAAGCAATAATGCATGAAGAGTTTTACTTTGCAAATGATGGAGATAATGAAGTGAGCAGAGAAAACATGACGTAGCTTGGGGTGGTGAAGTTATTAGGTGTGAGGCAACAAGATTCCCATCCGTATATCGCAACACGAGATGGGTCTGTTCGCGAAACCTTATTACCTAGAGGTAGACAGAGAGAGCCCCCTCCCCCCCTGTTGGGCATAATCTGTATTTGGCGGCGGTTAAGGGGTGTTATTATATATGGGGTTGGAATAGACTGTGCATACGGGTCTTCCATGCATGGAAAAAGAACAGAAAGTGTAAGATATGATCAACTTCTCAATGCAACTTGATGACCCTGGCTGATCTTGTGGGGTGTTGCACCCTGTTGCAAACCTGAGGCCTGTTGGACACTACGAAGTAGGCAGTAGCAAGTATATCGATCGTCGACCATGATAACGAGGCCGTTGCCGAAACATCCGGCACTAGGGAAACAGGGATCCAGGAACATAGAAAGCGAAGAAAAGGGAAGCAAAGGGAAGGAAAGGAGAAGGCAAAGAGAGGCGGACATGGGTTTCATCATACGTAGACCAGCTGAGAATTTCGATTCTCGACGGTGCTGACTCGTTGTGGCTATTTTTGGAGGACATCTAGTAGTTGCAGTCTGTGCAAATCATAGTGTTGTTGATGTGGCGATGAGGGCGTGATGGCGCCGCATACGGGCTTCGGGGCAAATAGTTTGGCGCGTTGGGAGAGAAGGATAACTTGGAGAGCTGGAGACGTATAAGATGAGGGTAGGTAGCTCACCTGCTTGCGGCTCTGTTCTGTCTCACTCCCTTTCTCCTCATCTAGCATCTAGCACCTACCTGGCATTTTCAGTCTTTCATCATCACACCACGGCCACTGTCTGGCTCCCACTCTTCACTTCTTGTTTTTATTCTTTCATCATTCGTTTTTAGTTTCGCATTGCCCACTCTTAAGAACTACAGACATTGATTGTCGTTCAGTTTTCATCCTCCCTTGTTTTTTATACATACATACACATACATCTCTGCAAGACCCTTCCTGCCTAGACCTCTTGTGTACAGACACAAACAGACCAGACCTCCCCTTCTATCGTTTGTATCCAATATATCTCCATATAAATTTCCCCATCATGTCTGCTGCTTCCATGCTGCTTTCTGCTCTGCTGGCTGCCAGTACTGTGCATCTGGCTGCCGCCGAGGTCAAGATCAAGGTCGATCCTGCCATTACATACCCTGGCTGGGAGGGCTGGGGCACTTCTCTGGCTTGGTGGGCCGCTGTATTTGGTGACCGCGACGACCTTGCGGATGCCTTTTTCAGTCTCAAGGAGACCAAGCTTAACGACCAGACCCTCCCTGGTCTTGGTTTCACTATCGCCCGCTACAATGCTGGCGCTTGCACCAAGAACCGAGTCAACAACGTTGGCATCAACATCACTGCGAAAATGATCCCCAGTCGCGCCATGGAGGGCTTCTGGCTCAACGACGAATCCGCTGATATTAACTCGGCCAGCTGGGACTGGGAGGCTGACAAAAACCAGCGCCTTATGCTTTCCAAGGCAGTCGAGCGCGGCGTCACCCACACTGAGCTTTTCAGCAACTCTCCAATGTGGTGGATGCTGGAAAACCTGAATCCCGCTGGTGGCAACGACGGAGGCAACAACCTGCTGCCCGGGTACTTTGCCAAGCACGCTGACTACATGGCTGCCGTGGCAGAGAAGGCCGCGCGTGACTGGGGCGTCACCTTCACTACCATCGAGCCCTTCAACGAGCCCATGGCTAACTGGTGGAAGGGTCCTACTGGTACCCAGGAAGGATGCCACATTGATCGCGACTCGCAGGCCAAAATCATCGGCCACCTTGCCGAGGCCATGAAGAAGCGTTCGCTTACCAAGAGCACTATTGCCGCTTCTGACGAGAACCACTTCCAGGAGACCGTCGATACCTGGAAGGCTATTGGCCCCACTGCACAGGGCCAGATTACTCGTATCAATGCACATGGCTACCAGGCGGCCCAGAACGAGGCTCGTAAAGAGCTGTGGAAGATTGCTAGCGAGGCTAAGAAGGACCTATGGACTTCGGAGCACGGGGAGAACGACGCCACTGGTGCCAGGATGGTCAATAGTATCATGCTGGATTTGCGCCTAATGCACCCCAACGGCTGGGTCTACTGGCAGGTTCTGGACGGCGGCGGCTGGGGTCTGATTGATGCTGACAACGAGGCAAAGACAATCAAGGGTGCTACCGCAAAATACTATGCCCTTGCTCATTTCTCGCGCCACATCCGGCCTGGCATGACGCTGCTGGAGACTGGCAGCGACAGTGTGGTTGCAGCCTACGACGCCAACACCAAGAAGCTGGCCATTGTTGCGGCCAACTTTGGAGAGACCGACACCTTTTCGTTTGACATTTCGTCCTTCAAGAACGTGCCTGCTGCTGGGACTGCAGTGCCTGCGTGGGAGACTATTCTAGCCGATACAGGCGCCCGGTACGCGCCCAACACGAAGAATACCATCAGCGGCACTCAGTTTGGCGCGAGCCTGGCGAAGAACAGCGTCCAGACCTTTGAGATCGAGGGGCTGACTCTGTGAGACGCGGGGAGAAGGGCAGGGAGACGCTGTAAGGAGCGATGATTCGGCGACGTGATTTTGTACATAGCCTGGCATCCATGATAATAGTTTTGTTGAGAGCGCATTACTGTCGTTTAGTTTTAAATATTTCATCCTGTTTATAGAATTAGCCATTCCACAAGACTGCGTGAGCATGCCGACTGCTGTGGTTATGCATGTAGAAACAGCTGAGACGACCATGTGCGGCAGCAGCTTGTTGCATGGCTATGGCTGTGCTGCTTACGCTGTTCTAACATGTATTAGCCGGACGCCGTCTGTGACTGACCGGAGCGTGATATAGGCATGGTTTAGTAACTATGGCCGATCCCATTGCGTGTATATCTGTATTATATCCTCGTGTGGCGAATTTAAACGCCACACCAAGGCCCACAATACAAAGTGTGGCGCAAGCTCAACATCCCATTCCCATCAGCCAGCTGTATCTTGACGCAAGCTTGTATCAGCCTTGCCTACCAACCATCAACGCCCCACACCGGCCTTCTTGCATACTATTCAGCCTTGGCCAGCTTTGTTTGTCTCGCATTCACATTGCTATTACTCTGGCTTGTATATCGACCGCTTTTTGCTTTTAGTCTTCTCATCCTCCTGCATACGACGCCTTCTCGTGACCACTATTCTCTTTGCTACTTGTCTGCCTTTGCCTACAAGTGAATTGCTGTCGTCGTCTCCTCATAAGCCAACCCCCCCTCCCCCCCCCAACTGAGCTTCAAAAGCCACAATCGAGCTTCTGTGCCGCCTCCTGTTACCTCCCTCATATCCAACGACATATCTCGCCCACAATGCCGTCGCCCCAGATTGTCAATCCCGAGATCCTCGCCGCCATCGAGAATATCAAGGCCGCCTCGTCCCTCCCACAAGCCAAGAAGGCTGTCTCTCAAGCCAAGCTTGCTCTGCATAAGCACCACATGCTGACCCCCCCAGCACCCATTCTCACCCGCAATGCTGATGGCACTGAAACCGAAAGTGTGGGTAACTATGCTGCCCGTGCAACGGCAACCGCCGCAATCCGCGAGGTGTATGAGCTGGGCGCGCTGGTGTCTATTCGTGGCAAGAACATCCGGGATTTTGCCATTTATGTTTCCCAAGCTAAGATGTGCTATGAGGCGTTGCCGCGCTGGATTCTGTCAGAGGAGTCTACGCAGCAGCGCCGCATTATCGGCCTCTACCTGCTACTGCTGCTGAGTAACTCGGACTACGCTACTTTCAGCTGCGAGATGGAGCCGCTGCTCAACGCGCCCGTGCCCAAGAAGATTGTCGATGGCCAGGAGGTTGAGGCCATTTCCAGTGCGCAGCTCGCGCAGCTTTTGAGCGACGACCCGTTCCTGGGCTACCCCATTCAGCTCGAGCGATGGCTCACCGAGGGACGCTACGACATGATGTGGAAGGCACTGCAAAGTAAACACGTGCCGGGCGAGGAGTATGCTGTGTTCACTGAGGTACGTGATTTTTATTCTGCCCCCAATGCTCGGCTCGTATAATGCTGTTTCCTAACTTTTTATTTTTATTTTTCTGCCTTCTAGATTCTGTCAGAGCTCATCCGGTCGGAAATTGCCACTTCGAGCGAGTCCGCATACACTAGCATGTCAATCCTATCGGCCAAATCGCTCCTGTTCATGGATTCTGAGGGTGCTGTCATCCAGTTTGCGCGCCGGCGTAACTGGTCCATTCGTGATGGGCTGATTATCTTCCCTACGCCCAAGGAGCTTGTCGCCTCCGCGGTTGGAGCGGACAAGGACGACTCTTCCTCGGACAGCGAGAGCGAGGTAGTGGAAGGTGTCTCGCTGCATGCGTTTGTAGGCAGAGACTTGATTGCCAACGTGCAAGAGTATGGCCGGGGATTGGAGAGCATTGTGTAGAGAGAAAAGGGTAGGGATATGTAGAAGGGGAGGTGTTGTATTGAACGGCGATTCGTTGAGATACAGATACGAGCTACGGGTTTGCAAGCAACACATGATGAGCTTTGTTTATTGTTTTTTTTTTGTTTACCTTTTCTCTTTTTCTCTCTTAAGACATGATTAACAGTATGTATAATTGAGGTGAGGAATTGATGGCTACTTGGAGATGACCTGGCCTAGGGTGAAATACGGCACGGCACTACTTTAAGGGAGGCTTGCATCACAGACAGTCGAGGGGGGAAGGCTAACCTGAGCGGGGCTCTGCCGCTGCAAGGCCCTATCTGCCTGTCCCCTAGTACAGTAGCAGTAGTAGCATGACCTAGTCTGGGTAAATACCTGCGTGATATTGGAGGGCATCGTGGCATGCAGCCCTAGCACCAGGCAGACACTCGCTGCCGGAAGAACCAAGATGGCGACTTTTGTAAGCGCGTCGAGGATAGGAGCGAGGCACGAGTACTGTGGATAATTAACCCACAGAGCGATCAAGATCACGGCACAACAGTCAAACTAGCATAACAATCGAATTATACAGCCGCAGAGTCTCAGTGCAGAGCATCATCTCAAGAGCACCTCCCCGCCCTGTCCCCGTCCTGTCCCCGTCTGGTCCCCGTCTGGTCCCCTCATATCTCTTGAATACGAATTTAATTCAGAATGTAAATCTATTGTGGAAGCGAGATTTTGCCTGTTGTTGATGTCGCAGGATGTGGGATATCTAGCCACCGTCTTATATAAAGCTTGCACCTTGGCCTGCGCGTGCACATATGCACGTGTTTTGTTTTCTTGTCATATACGTCGCTTGATGCTAGTCGGGGGCCTCCTTCGACATTGTTTCAAGCTGCTTCTGCGGTGCCAAGCATTGCCCCGACTCCCCGTCTATCATATGCAACACTTTCTACTAAAATACTTGGCCCCCACTTCATGTCTGAAACGGGCAGATGTGAAATCGTTCGTATTTCTTATAGGCTCTAAACGATGGAAGAATATCTACACAGACGCCCTTTAGTGGAACAGAATGGACATGGCGAAGACTGGAAGCCACGGAAGACGTGCTAGTACAGGGTGGTAGCGCGCTGTTCGCTGAAAGCCATTTGCATTGCGGAAGGCCAATAAGCAATGAAACTGGCTTTTCGCTTTGTAGTCCACCGCCCAGTGGCCGAGTCAACTCAGACGGCAGGCATTGTGAGCTTGGCTTACTATGGAGATATCCTGGATGCCTCGGTCGGCTGAATGGCGTGTTTCAAAGAGGATATTTGTAGAAGCCAACAAGCGACTCTTTGATATGGTATAGGTGCTCTCTGCTCCCGATATAGCTGCGATTCAAGGATGACATTGCTTGTTGGGCTAGGTGGCCGTTAGTTTCCCTCTCGCGGACATAAGCCATGTGGTTACAGCCTGCCTTCTCCGAGCAATCGAGAAGAAGGCGTATACAAAACCAGCCCCTCGTTGTGAATTGTGCATACTAAACGCTGGAGGGCGCTACGAACTTGAGATATTTCCTGCAAGTGTCAGGTAGCCCAAGTGAGATGACTGTGGGATTTCCCTGTCAAGGAGACAAAGCTAACGCAGAATAGAACCCCACAAACACCGACAGACAACACTGATACCAAGCAGCGGTGTGCGTAATACACCTATCCGCCTTACAAGTGCAGGTGGCGCTCAAGAATTTAGGACACCTGATGCAAGGTATGGGGGCTGGAATATAGGAGGGAAACTGCCAACGTTCTGCAATGCAGCGATGTGTAACCATAGCTGGAGTTTGCTGCTGGGTAGGTCCAGTACTTTGCCCTGCTAAGACAGCGGCAGCCAGCTTTCCGAAAGCTAGTTATGCGGCGTGGCTGGTTGACGGCAGGAGATCTAGAGGTAGCCCTCCTATGTTGGAGTCTTTGGACACAGTAAATGGCAAACTGGCTCATATAGCCGCCCCCGAAAGCCTGACCACAGAAAAGAGGTGTCTCTTGTTAGGTGTACGCTCTAAGAAAATGGCTAGGGATCTAGCGGGTAATCGACTGGCAAGAAACGGGCAATGTTTAGTGGGGGATGGATATCTCCTTGACCACAACATATGGGTAGGCAAAGAGAGTGCTATTTTGGTAACGTGGCCAAATAGTCACCGCGTGCATCGACAGGCACAACAAATACCGGCTCGTAGAATCGCCAGTGTCTCCTTTAAGGCCCAGTTCCTGATGATTTCGAGCTGCTCCCCCAAGTCTATGAGACGAAAGCAGATGGGCTCAGTCGTGCCTCCCTCTATCTCGGCTCTTGGTTACACAAGAATGCACGTATATGAATGAAAACACGCGATACTTATACAAAGCAACTCACTAGATAAAATACAATCAAGTTAACTATTATTTATTATTATGTAATGTAAGAAATGCAGGAAATTTAGGAAATATAGTGCGCCGCAAAACCACGCAGGCAAAGTCGGATGCTATATCGTATTCGGATGAAAATGCTGAGAGGGAAAACGCTGGATGATGTAGTGACATATGAAATGATGGGATTAAGCGCATGGATGTATATACAATGGGCATACATCATGCATGGATTTTGGCTGTCGTGACAGCTCCGAGTTTCCAGGAGCAAGGAAGACTTGCCGGCTGGCTCGCCTGCGGCTAGATAGGCGCTTAGGCTTAGGCAATGAAGGTGTTGGTAGCCTTGGCCATGCGGGTGGTGGAGACGCCGGTAGGCAGGATGCCAGTGGGATAGGCCTTGGGAATTTGCTCAGTGGTAGCTTCATAGACCTTAACGGAATTGATGACCCAGTGAGCCCCAGTGTAGGATTCAGGGTTAGCACCAACGAAATCTTCGCACTTCTTGGACAGAGCGGTTAGTCTCGGGTCCCACTGCCAGACACTGCCGGCCCAATCACCGCAGAAGTCGGTGTTGAAAATCAAGTTGTGTTCAAGAAAGTGGGAGCTGATGTCACAGCCAGAGCCGCCGTTGAATTTGGCTGCAGGAGTACCCCAGGTGGCGGGGTTAGGCTTCTCGTTTGTAATGTCTTCTGGGATAGAGTCACGCGGGAAGAAGTACATGGCAATGTGGTCGGCAGTCCAGTCCATAGCGTAAACACCGCCATTAATCTTGTTGAACTCAGTGCCAAAAGGAGCCTTGGTTCGCTGGCCACAGCCTTCCGAGCCCCCTCTGTAGTTGCAGTCGTCGTGCTCCAGGTAAACACCCTCAGGGCTGCCTGTGTTGGTGACAACGCAGTCTGGGCCAGTATGAAGAGCGACATGGTTTGTTTCATCCAGATTAACACCCTCGATGATGTCGATCTCGCCCGAGGTGGGCCATTCTCCGCCAAAAGACCAGAAGGCAGGCCAGATACCAGGACCCTCGGGCATGTGAGCAATGTCGCCGATAATAAGAGCTTGGTTGAAAGCCCTCTTGGAAGTAAGACGGGTGCTCATGCGTCCATTTTTGGGGTTAACGGCAATATGGTCAGCGCCCAGGTAGACAGAGCCATCGACCATAGCGGCGTAGCCTTTCTCCAGGGCAGTTTGCTTATCGACATACTCGACATAGCCGTGGGTCGGATCGGCCTCGTTGAAGAACTCGAACTCGTCAAAGAAGTTGGTTTCATTGAAGTTGGCAATCATCTTGTAAGTGGTAACAGTGTAAGGGGTAGGAAAGGTGAGGCTGGCAGAAGCGAGACTAGCAGCGGCCACGGCCGAGAGCGCAATCTTGGAGAAGGAAGACATGATGTTTGTAGGGATAACAATAGAGATTGGAGAAGTAGGTATATAGTGATAAGAGGCTAGAAGAGAGCGACTAGGAAGCGACGTAATAATGAATGTGTGGGTATGATGAGTAGAGAATGGAAAGGAGCGGATGGTAAGGGAATGATGGATAAGAACGAGAAGGTAGACCTAGAAGTGGGAAGTCGAGATGATACTTATAGTTGAGGGGAGTAAGGGAAAAGGGCAGCTTGCAAGCCCTGATCAGTCAGTCTCAAGTCCCTTGGAAGAGTTTCTGATGCCGCGCTATGTCGGCATATAGCTCGATAGATCGTGGTGGGTAGCGGGGTAGGGGCATTTGGGGATCCGTGGGTTTTTGGTATGGCTTGGCTTGGCCTGTCCTGTTTGTTTTCTTGTCTCTTTTCTTTTTCTTTTCTTCTTCTTTTTCTCATGTCATGAATTCTCTCAATTTTTATTGTCGTTGCCTTTTTTCGATTGCGCTTTGGCGTCTAGTTGTATGCTTTTCATTATTCATGCCCCCTTTATGTCTCCCCATCGCAGTTGGTTTATCACCGAGTGTCTTACTTAGGCCGGGTCCCGGTCTCTCTCTCTTCCCGTGATCATGGCTGTGTGTTGCAAAGAAGCAACATTGGGCGAAGTTATCACCGGGCGCTGCACTGCGCGGCGGCATTAATAATGACATGTATCGGGAATAGAGGAGGTCGAGAGGACACAGGACGTAATGTAGCAACCGACAGCGGATAAACTGCAAGGCCGGTAGCAGCAAGGAAAAACCAAGTCTGTTCTGTTTAGAGTGTTTCTTCTGCATCGACTTGTCCAAGCCTAGGAAAGCCAGTCCGTCCTGATAATGCAAAGCAAGTAGGTTCAGTGCTATTCAGTACACTCGTCCCCTTGTTGTGGTCGGCCCACATCTTCTCTCTCCTGCCCGCGGTCTTTTCTCTCCTCAAGCATCTCCAGCTTGCTTCTTTTTGCTTATAATTGGCAGCTCTTTGACCATATCGTTTGTGGTTCAAGTAAATGAGTGATCATCATAGTGAATCTTCGAGCAGCTATGGGCACATACAGCCAGAGTGTTTTTACCCAAAGAGAGAAACAAGACAAAACCATTTAGGCCCTCGATTGTGTATAGGGCTGAGCGGGCAGCGAAACGCAGATTTCTGGGCCCCAGCTATCCATAACTACTGACCTATGGGTGTCGGGTGCAAGGCAGTCGGTATTACTCCTGTCCCGCTTCCTTTAGGCCAGGGTGAAGAAGCGGACTAGGATTAAACGTGTGATGTTGTGTTTGCTCGACTCCTAAACGTCGCCTCACCGCAAAAGTCGTCGTTACATTCCCGCAGGACTAGAGGCCCTTGGCTATTCGTTTTATCAGATTGACCTATCACATGCTTTAATCTCGAGCCACACTTTTATTACAGCACGGAAGGATATGGCCCCGACCAGACCATTTACCCACAACCTAGCCGTGGACTGCCGGTGGCCCCGCCACACACCATCATAGTTTTCCCCTTGGCTTATGCATGCTCCACTCACACTCTTTTCTTTTTGCCTGACTGAGCCTTGTGCTACTTGGATTCTGCGTGTAGACTCTTTCCCCAAGCCCCTTTAGCATCCCTTCCTGGTAAGAGTCGTGGAAGGAAAAAGGTACATGGAAGAAACTCGCGCATTACGGCTGCAGCAGAATCAAGGTCAAAGCTAGTAGAGCGGAGTAGGGTGGTGGGTGGATCTCTGTAGGCTATTGGTATTGGTAGCGCATATGTTGACAGTCGGCGCATCTGCATGTTATTCAAGCGAGAATATAGCCGCAGCGCAGAGCGTAAAGCGAGGCTTTAGCAATTCTTGGTCGCTACTGTCTTCGCGAGCTTGGGCTTCCTCGTGTTTGTCGTAAGGCGCTGTTTTTGATACGCTTTTTTTGCTCGGGCCAATACTTCGGTTTTTATTTTAGCGTTCCCTTCGGCGTTTATTTTGTCATGTCTTTCGCGCTTATTTTATCGTGATCTTCGGCGTTTATTTCATAATGATCTTCGGCGTTTACTTCATCGTTCATTTTAGCAAGGAAGCAGTAGCCGTGCGGGGGCTATGGGGTCGTCGCTAGGGACAGGCAAAGCAGGTGGCAGCCAGCGGGAGGTGACTGGATGAAGCTCAAGACATGTCATGGCATAAATCCTTTTATGAAATGGAGCAGTTATCAGTAAGCAAGTGCTTGCTTCTCACCCACCTGTCACCTTCAGCTTTTTGTCCCTCACACTCATTTGCTGCTTGCAGCGCTTTGTGCATCGCCTCCCACTTCCCGATTGTCGTGTTTCTCGTAGAAGGAATAGTTTGGTGCAAATAATTTCATGCCATGTGCTTAGATCTAGGATGCTTTTCTTTTTTTGGCCTACCCTACATACCTTATTCTGTTTCTGCAGGTGTTGCGTCTTCCGAGCCAAGCACTGATTATTCCCTTTCGCTATTCTCATGCTACTGGGAAGTTACGTGACATGCCAACACACAAGCCCGAAGCTGAGATACTGAAATTACTGATGCCAAAGATAAACGTCACGTCAACTGGGGTGGAGGGACAATCTTGACGATACAGACTGTAATGAGCCGAACAGAGCAAAGAGGAAGGATGAAAAGCACGCAGAAAGAATTTAACGGAAAACGAAGGAGAAAAGCGACACGGCAGCCAAATCGATCCGATCAGCACCAGAACAAAATCTGTCCAAGCCGTGCTGGCGTTGAGAACAAGAGAAATATATGCAACGACGATGGATCTCCTGATCCCCTGCTCCACCTCAGTAGACGTTGAATATATTCAAATCAAATCAAACCAACCCTGCTCCACCAAATAAGAATAAAGCCCTAGTAAGTGTGGCGCACCCATGTAACGCCACAGTACCACCCACATGCCGTTCCACATGCCGCCACAAATGCCGCCACAAATGCCGCCACACCACCATGCTTCGGCCTAACTTGCCTATCTGCCCAACGTCCCCGTTTCGCCCTGCGTTTTACGCAACAATGTGAGCTAATAGAAGTAAGGATCCAGGTGGGGCATCACCTTCCCCTTCCTTTTTGGGCCTGCTGCTGTTAGCCAGCAGCTACTGATTGATAACGAATCAAGATGGCCGTCACTTGTTGTAAATGCGGTACAATGTAGAAACAGGCATAAATACTATTTCCTATCTTCTTCCCTCCCTCCTCTGCTTCGTCGGTCGGTCCGTCTCTCTGTCTATCAACCGTCATCTCCAGCTTCTTCTTATTTCTCCAAACCCTCACTGCCATGGCCACTCTTCTCTACAACGGCCGCATCTTCCAATCTTCGGGCCTTGTCAAACCCGATCATCACTTTGAGACATGTATCGCATTTGACGCTGTTTCTGGCCGAATCCTCCATGTTGGCTCTGAGTCTGACTCCGAGATCCTCAGCCTTGGCGGCTCGGACAAGTCAGGCTTCGCCCAAGCTACCGACATGCAGGGCAAGTTTATTCTGCCCGGTTTCATTGACGGCCACATGCATTTTTTGACCCTTGGCCAGAGCATGACAAAGCTCTCCCTCGCCAAGTGCCAAAATCTGGAAGACATTGTGGCCACGCTAAAGGCATATGCCGCTGCCCATCCCGAGGTTCCGCGCATTCTTGCTGGCCATTGGATGCACCACATGACCGGCGACAGAGCTACAGCCGCCGCGTTGGCCGATATTGATCCTCGCCCGATATTTATCGAGTCAAAGGATTTGCACTTCCAGTGGTGCAATGACGCCGCTCTCGCCGAGATGGAGCTAGCCGATACTCCAGACCCCAAAGGCGGCAAGATCGTTCGCGATGAGAGCGGCAAGCCGGCTGGCCTGATATCGGAAAACGCTGTAATGACTATTGTGTGGCCGCATCTAGCCAAGGTTGCAACAATGGATGCCAAAGTTGCCTCGCTGTCTGCTGCTCTAGATGCGTACTGTGCCGCGGGCTATACCGGCATGATTGAGATGGCCATGGACGAAGGTGGCTGGGAAGCAGCTCTGGAACTCCGTCGCCAGCGCGGTGGCATCTTGCCCGTCCGCCTAGCTGCCTACTGGTGCCTAATGCCGAAGCCAACAGAGGCGGAAACACTGGCCGAAATCGACCGCGCAGCCGCTCTGCGCGACAAATTCAACACCACTACATCGCCCGACTGCCGCATTGCCGGCATCAAGTTCATCTGCGATGGAGTTATTGACGCTTGCACTGCTGCCCTAAAGCACCCCTACGCTTCGGGCGAGGCCGCTGGCGATCCCATCTGGACCGCCGCCATGCTCGGCCCCGCTGTCGCCCACGCCACACGCCATGGCCTGCAGGTTGCGCTTCACGCCATTGGCGACGAAACGGTTCACGTAGCCGTGGAAGCCATTGCTGCACATGCGCCGGCGCGGCTGCGTCCACGTATCGAGCACTTGGAACTGACGGCGCCGGAAGACGTGGCGCGGCTCGGCGCTCTAGGCATCACAGCCAGCATCCACCCAGTGCATGCTGATCCGGCCATTCTCCGCGAGTGGCCGCGGCTGCTCGGTGCGCACCGCTGTGGGCGTGCGTTTGCGTATCCCGAGTTTGCCGATGCCGGCTCTGTGCTAGCCATTGGCAGCGACGCACCATCCGCACCACTCGACCCGCTGCCCAACCTATACACAGCTACCACGCGGAGGTCAGCACGTGAGCCGCTGAGTACAGACACTGTGAATGCCCACTTTGCCCTAGAGCTGGCTCATGCTGTCACAGCGGCCACTGCAGGCACAGCATACAGCGTTTTTGACGAAAACGAGACTGGGGCACTGAAGAAAGGCCTAAGGGCGGACATCGTGGTGGTGGATATGCAGTGGGAGGCACACCAGCTGTTACAAGCCAAGGTGCTCAAGACGTACTCGGGTGGAATCTTGACTTTCGATGCCGAAACATCAAGATAAGCCGATGATAGAGAGAAAGGAGGGACGTAAATACAGACAGACATGCTCCAACACCAACCTTGTCCATTTTCCGTGTACAAACAAAGACTCGGTTGTTTCTTTTGTTTTCCTAAAAGAAAGGCTGACACTGACGAACAGAGAAAGAAATCACAAACGAATAGCATCTAGATATATAAATAAAAAAAAGAAGACGAAGCAGCCAACAAGACAAAAACGACTATGTCTGTAAGAAGTGCTAGTATCAATCACATAGAATGCAGTCCCGTCAACTTCTCTCCATGCCTTCCATCTTCTCTTTTCCCCTCGCTGGACAAAATAGTAAAAGAAAAAGAACAAACAAGCAACGCAACCACAAACAGCAAAGAAAGACCAACTCCCACGATAACAACTCAAATACATCATCGCATTGTTACAACTACTTAAGCAAACAGCTTTAGACCGCTACCATGCTTGCCAATCTCGCAGACTTCACACACCCGGCATACTTGGCCCTTGAACTTGGGCTGGTACTTGGAGCCATCAAAGGCACACTCTTCGAATGCTGAGCCGCTGTAGATAGGAGTGTGGGAAGCTGCACAGACTTCAAACTCCGCGAATTGGTCAAAGTCGATCTCAACGGCATCGTTGGGGTTACGCTCACATTGAGCCTTGGTCTTCTTGGCCTGCATACAAGGTATAATAGGTCAGTATGCACGAACAGAAGGAATGAAAATACCAATTTGAAAAAAGAAAAAGAAAAAAAAGAAAAATAACTCACGTTCTCAACAATCTTGCCAGATCCGCCGTTGGCAATAATCCGGCTAGCAAAGCTCAAAGCTGAATTGTAGTTTTTCGCTCTGATGGCCTGCTGCATCGCCGCACCCAACACTAGTTGTCTATGCGGAACCTCAATCTTGGGAATTGTAAAGTAGGCGGACAACTCCAGACTACGCTTCAGCAACGCGGGATTTTCGGCAATAGCAGCAGGAGCGCCGAGAGAACGACGGGAAAGCTCGATGCCCATGGCCACGGTGTACTCGGCAGCAGACGCCACCAGTTTCTTGGCTTCGGCAACCTCAGCCTCGCTTGACACAGCATTGATAAGGATGGCATGCAGGATTCCCTTGAACACCGTAATTCCATCTTCCAGCTTGTTAGCTTTCATAGCATCGTATCCACGCTGCAGATCATGAGCAGCAAGGTGCTCAAGGTCACGCGGCACAATCGGTAGGACAGACCGCGGATCCGTCTCTTCCAATGTTCTCCGGATGTAGTTTACTAGAGGAGGTAGGCCAGATGATGCAGGCAGATACGTCTTGGACGCCGAAAACACCTCCAGGAACCGGGGC
The DNA here is from genome assembly GCA_038407165.1 of Ceratocystis variospora. NCBI lineage: Eukaryota > Fungi > Ascomycota > Sordariomycetes > Microascales > Ceratocystidaceae > Ceratocystis > Ceratocystis variospora. The sequence goes on along the minus strand of JAXHKN010000317.1, from coordinate 2,941 downwards.
TTGATGGGCGCAAAGTTGACGGCACCAACCTGGCGGTTCAGTAGCTGCATGGCGGTCTCGAAAGAGCCACCGGCAACATGATCCACAGCAAGAGGTGAATTCCGTGCCCACATTTCGGCTTCGCTCAAGCCAGAGCCGCCAGTCTCGGCAGTCTCAATGTTAACAAAGTCACCCTCGATTTCAGGCACAGCATCGTCGCCCATATCCCAGCCAGCAGCCTCGTCATCTTCCAGAGTAGCAGAAGCACCAGCCCCAGCACCCGCCTTGCTAGTTGTGGTATCGTCGCCATCAACATCCATCAAGTCCTCGGTAGACTGGTTGTCCTCAAGAGACAGGCCCTCGACCTGGCCCAAAAGAGCCTTCTCAAATACAGATTGCGACGAGGCCTTGGTTGGCCAGTTGGCAGCATGGGTAGGGACAATAGCCTTGGGAACTGACAGGGAGCCTCCAATGGCAGGCACGTTGATTTCCTCCTCAGTTAGGCCAGTAGCCTCCAGGATAGCCTGGCATTCCTCCTCCAAGCCATGGGCCTTGGCAGTGATGTAGGCCAGCGGATACAAATCGATTTCTTTGAACATTTGGATGCGATCCTCAACATCACCCAAGAACAGGGCGTTTTGAAAACGCGAGGTAAAGTCGCCACGGTGCTCAGCAATCTTAGCCATGCGGGCAAGCTTGTTGTGATCACCGGTTGACAGGTACAGGAAAGACAGCTTATCAAAGCTCTTCTGCTTCTGGTAGCACATCTCTACAATTTGGTGATTACCGTGGGCCAAAGCCTCAGCACCAAGTCTCTGCCAGAGCTGGGGCTTGTCTAGTTCACGGGCCATCTCCAGACCGACATCGAGGTTGCCACATTCGATAGCAAGCTCGAAGCGTGTGGCAGGGTCCTGAACAAACTGAAGAGCAATCTCGGGGTATCCCTTCTTTTGAAGGTAGGCAATGATAGACTGGCCAACCAGAGACGAGTTCTGAATGATATGCAGCATTTCCTCATAGTTGCGCTTGACTAGCGCCAACTTGAAGCGATACTCGGTGGGGTCAATGGGAAGAAGACGGGGCTTGGCATTGCGGTCCAGGCAGTATAGATTGCGGCCCTGCACACGCACCAAGTAAACAGTCTGGTCCAGGGTACGGACAATGCCGTTGTCACCGTTCAACAGGGTGTACTTGACATGGTTGAGGGTCGAGTACAAAAGAACACCAGTGTCATCCCAGCAGGCGCTCTTGATCCGAATAGTCTCATGCAGACCACTCAGGTGCTCCAGGGACTTGGACAGAATGGTGATGTTGTGCTTGCTCAGAAGGGCAACGTAGCGGTTGTCGTTAGACCAGACAACATACTTTACACCGTTGACAGGATGCTCAGCAGTAACCTTCTTCTGCTGGATATCGTACATGTAAACTGCTGTCGGGGTGATGATGAGCAGGTTGCCAGTGCCGCCAAAGTAGATGTCAGTAGTGCCAGCAGGGGGCTTGAAAGAACGAGTGACATTGTTGCTGAGATCCTTGATCTCGATAGTCTGAGCAGCGACATCAAGAACGGCAAAACGGTTACGTGCGACAAAAATAGCCGAGTTGCCCGATCCGCGCTTAGAATCAGGCGATTCCAGAGCACCCGAGCCTTCGCGGGGCAGGTTGATGAGCTCGTACGAGTTGCCGTCAGCGGGAGAAGTGACCAAAATAGAGCGCTCGGCAGGGTTGTATGACATGGTGCGAGGAGGAGTCCAGGCTGAGCCCAGCTTCTTAAGGACAGTGAGGGTAGGACCCTCAAGATTCTTCTTGAAATCATAGGACTTGACGTGCTTATCCTTGGTGATGTAGAATAGCGAGTTCTGGTGGATGGCGCTAGCGGGGCGCTCACGCTCCAGCTTGAAGACCATGACACCATTGTCGTGTCCAACAGCAAAGAGATTGATTTCAGGGTGGGCAGCAATGACCCACATGCGCTCGTTCTCACGCTTGAAGGATTGCACGGCAGTGCGCTTGTTAAGGTCCCAGACACGAATGGTCTTATCCTCACTAACAGATAGAATCAGGTCTTGGTGCGGGTGGAACAAGCAGGCGGAGGCGTTCTGGAAATGGCCACGGCAGGTATCGACCTCCCAAGCCTTGGTTTCGCTCATTCGCCATAGCTTAACCAGGCGATCATCGCCAGCGGACACGATCAAAGGCATAGTGGGGTGGAAAGCAACCCAGTTGACACCGCGATCATGTCCTTCAAGCACAAACTTGACAACGGCATCGGTGTTGCCAAACATGTCGGCCTGTTCCTGGTTGCGCCGAGCCATTTGGTCCTCAAAGGACAAGGATGAAGTGGGGGCCGAGTGTTTCTTGCGCAGGCCGGAGATATCCCAGACACGGACAGACTGATCAAGGGAAGCCGAAACGACGAGGTCATCCTTGGGGTGAAACTGGGCGCACATGACGTAGTGGTTATGGCCAGTCATGGTGCAGACTAAATACCAAGGGGGGTGGGCATTGAATTAGCAGGGGAAATAAGCCAACGTGGCAGACGTGGGAATTAAGCAACATCAACACTGCTAGACTCACTCAGTGATCGGTTTTGCCAGTTCCATATGCGGATAGTCTGGTCATCAGAGCATGACACAATCCATGGCAGCTCGCGGTGGAAGAACACAGTGCGGATGTAGTCGAGATGGCCATTGAGGGTGAACAAACACCGCCGGGTCTGATACGACCAGACCTTGATCTTGTAGTCGTCACCACCACTGACAAACAGCGGCTGTGTAGGATGGAAGTCGACAGCTCTAACAGGGCCATCATGTTCCTCGAAGCGGTCGATCAGAGTTCCCATACGGTAGTCCCAGAGCTGGATAGTGGATGAATGAAGGGACACAAGAATCCATGGCCTGTTGGGAGAGGCGAGTTGGTGTTAGCATTAGTTGTAAGGGGGGGGGGGGGGGTTCTCGTGAGTGGG
>JAXHKN010000316.1:0-31041 GCA_038407165.1 Ceratocystis variospora | reverse complement strand
TGAGGACCATTATGGGCCGGTGACATCAGAGGTTTTCTCAAGTGATAAAGAGCGGTTTGTTTCAGGGCCATTAGTTGATCAAGCTTCTGTGCCTCACACTAAATCCTCCCTTTATAGCCTCAGCACGGATAAGATCTGGATTATGGAGAATGGGCAAAGGCTCCTTTGGCTGCCACCATGGTCTCGTCCTTTGGAATACACAGTGGCTCACGCCAAAATTGCATTAGGTACCACCTCTGGCTGTGTCATAATCATCGCAGCCTAGGCCCGGCATCTAGCTTGAGTATTTTGGAATGAAAGCGAAGGGTCCTAGGCTAGGGTTTGGCATTAAATGATAGAATTTGTATTTCTATTCGAAGTTGAACTGAATATATCTTATGTCTACTGGAATCACTAAGATCAACCGACGACGAATCGATTTCCGGTCAGAATTTACCCTCCGCAAGGCTGACCACCGGTTTCGGGCGCGAGAAGCACGCATGCTCCCAAGTAACCTTCTGACTCGTCTTCCTCATGTAGTTGTCAGAAACACGATAGAAACTCTGAAAATAAAAAACTGAACACTCCCTTCCCTCCATGCTAGCTCATCACTTGTTAGCTGTCTACTCGACATACCCTTCATTCAGGATCCAGCTTTTGTGCTAGGTACTTGCACCACTTGTCTTCTCTGAGGAGTTTCTTCACGAACCTCCTAGTCAGTCTCGTGTTTCCCAAGCATTACCAAGTGTGGCTGGAGTCCTTTGGCTTGCCACAGTTCAGCACCTGGCACTTTGTAGAATACCAAAGTACACTCTGTTGAGGCTTTGAAGTACATTGATGGTCTTCCAAGCCTTTGCCGTTGCCGCTTCGCATTTATTTTTTGAAGCCCAGGCTCAGATTCCACCAGACCTCCAATTACTTCATTTCTTTTATCGGGGCCAACCAGCTCACGTCCGGCATCTGGCGTTTTGCGTCCATGCCTGCCGCTTTGCGTCCCTTGTACATGTGCATGAAACCTGTCTCGTTCCAGTCAATTTCCACCTCGTTTTCGCTGTACTATCTCGTCGCCATCCTCACCCAATCTCCAATCCAGAGGATGCTGACTTTCACTGACTTCGATGATGCGTAAATTAAGTCGTCATCTGCGTTTCAAAGGCTCTGCATTCTCGTAAGGAGGCCTTCCATGAGGAGCATATACAGGATTGGTGAGCCTGGTGATCCTTAGGGTAAGCCACCTCCGACCCTCCTTTCCACTGGGAGTCCTCTCTCGACGGATAGACTCACTGGCCTGTCTGTCAAGCAGGACGCGACCCACATGCAATGGAGCTCTGGCCACTTCTGGCTTCTCAGCCTAGCTACCAGCTTGTTCTTCTTGACCGCGTCAGAGGCGCCTTCAATGTCAAAGGTGACTAGTGATGTTGTCTTCTTCCATCTAAATTCGCCAACAATGACGTCTGCCAGTTTCCATGTGAAGTCTGTGGCAGCTCTCCTGGGGGCTGCCGAGGCGTAGTGCGCCAGAAGGATGGCCAGTTTGATGGCCTTGGTCGACATCCTCCTCGCTACCACCCGCTCAAGGCCCTTTCCCAGGGCTGACAGGAGCAATATCAGTCTAAAACTTCTTGGGAGTGTCTTTTCTCGCTGTATCTTCGGGATTGTCACTATTGTTGCGGACTTGAAGATCGCTAGATGGCACCCGGCTTCCAGGCAGCTGCTGAAAAGCTTGACTACGCACTGACCGAAGATCGCCCACGCAAGTTTCCAGGCTGTGTTCGGGATGCTATCATCTCCGGGCACCATGTTTCCGGCGTGCAAGATCGCGTCTTTGACTTCTGCTGATGTTAGCTCCTCCCATAGTCTTGCTCTCGGGTTATCTTCCTCTCCCACTCCCGTCTGGGCATCTGCCGGTTGGGTGTCGGTGTCTAAGAGGGCTTCGGCCTTTTTCCGTGGCGTCCTTTTCTTCATGCCTTCGTGAGTCAGTGGGTGGAGACCTCCGGCCGAGCATGGTTTCCCTAGTCGGTTGGCCATCTTGAACATGTCGGCGTGTGCCACGTACTTACATCATGTATCCACCCAGTGTTATTCCGAGGAGAGCTTCATTCTCTACAACGACTTGCATGATATATTGATACTTCAAACAAGATGTTAAAATTTGACGTTGATTAATATATCTCTAAGATGATGAAAAGTGTGGCTACTCCTCTTTCCATATATTTTCGCCCCTTTTTGCGATAAGAATCAAGTCTCATCAATCTACCCAAGTCTTATCCCGGACTCTCGTCAACAGTCTCCGACACAATTTCATGACAAATCATTGGTCACACTGACCTTCCCTGGCCACGACCTCCGCGTTAACACCTATTTGATGACTTCCTTGAAGCCCTTTCTCTACTTCTATATCCCTCCTTTCTGTAGCCGAGCTCTCTTTGCCCTACGGCGCCGACTTAGAGTCTCATTCACCTGTTCACGATCTTTTACCCTAACCTTCAATAAGAAAATCTTACGCATAACTCCCTTTTTCCCCCAGAGGAGAAAACTATGTAGCCTCTAGAATTGACGCTGGGGAGCCATTTCTTTTTTCTTTTCAGCTTACCACTCGTGGTTTTCTGACTGAAATTGACCCTCAAACACGGTCTTCGGAGTCTCTGGCATCTAAAGGGTGAATGGATCATCGCCCTCATCGACAGGCGCTGGAGTCCATAGCTGCGCATAAAGCTTCAGGATGACACTTTCCGGGCCAATGGGAGTAAGGCCGCCCCTTATGACGGTTGAATATATATTCTTTTCATCATCGTGGCCTGAAGTGCGGTGTACAGTGCTGTCAAGACTCTAGTCCGCGAACGATGGGCTATAGAACCACCTGTCAGATGGTCTATTTCTTGGTCATAAGCCTTCTTAAGCATACTGGAGCACCCGAAATCAAGGCGTTGAAGTATATTAGACCAAGGAGGTGTCTATCCATGTCTGATGATTTTCTATTCCTCCCAATATTTCTCGAACTCGATGCAGCGATGACATTTATGGCCATTCAGCATCAGCAGACTATAAAGACTCTTTGATCACTTGGCTGTGTAGTGATCACTATGCTTAAGTCGCTAGAGACTAGTCTCGCGACCAGTCCATGCTTTTTTTTGGGTCATTGCAATAACAGAATTCCCCAGAGGTTGCTTTCTCGGTACCAGGAAACGAGGCGATATTGGGCTGCACCGATGATAAACGGCGGGATCGCTCGGCCATCTGCATTGATACCTTGAATGGCTGTAATAAATTTCCGAATTCCAGGCTACACCTGTGACGACCATCACGCTCTGGGCTTTCCCCATCATAAAGCCCCCCTCATCAACACTGTAAAAGTCAACTAACCCGATTCCATACTTTGTGATTGTGTTCTTAAGACATGAAACAGTTACAAGCAATGACAGAGTCTTCACACTTGACTCTCTGGTGGCCCTATTTACGAATGTAATGTGTCTTGAGACCTGCTTGTCGCCTGACAAAGTTTGTAGACCAACGTGTGGCAACTGTTGGCGTGACGTGACCGGCAAGCAATTTATCAATCATTTCCGTTAAACTACGCATCTGGGGGAAGAGACTCTTATGAAACCAGAATGAAAATGAACTGTATAATGTTATATTCCTCAAACTCAGATATTCGATGCGATTGAAGCATTAAATAGTTTCACAATTGATGCTCTTCTGCCGATGACGTAGCCGATGCTAAGAGATCCCCTAGAAGCTTGCCGTGCTTTGGATGCTCAGTTGGGCTGTTTTGAACGCCTTGAAAAGCAAGAAGCGTTTTAGCCTCAGTATTTAGGTTCGATCTGTTTAGTGGTTGAATAACAAATGGGAGATTGGTCTACGAAGTCATTGTGTATGAGGGAGAACCCCTGCGAGCAAGCATAAGCGATTATGGACGATCTGCCATCTAAAAGCCAACGTCAAACCAGCCGCTTTTATATCCAGATTCCGTTGCTACCAGGTGGTCAAGTGAATAAGTCTTCTATTATAACTTGATTTGCTAATGTAGGCCATTGTGGCCGTGAAATCAACTGCTTCTATCGACGCCGTTGGACCATCCGAATTCCCTAGTAGCTACCTATCATCTGTTCACAATCCGGAAAAAAGGCGCCCTTAGTATCCTTGTCAGAAGCAGAGTGGTGATAGTCAAGCTTTTAATGGTCATTTTCACCAAACAGGATCTTGATAGCAGCCCTCTGCTCCTCATCATCAAATGGAATTTCAGCTACAGCACCAGTATTAACATCTTGTGGTAATAAAAAGGAAAACACAATGTGGTTGGCAGAGACGCGTTTGCCCCTCACGTCGTTGTAGTGGTGTCTGAGAATGATGCTTTGGACTTGCTTGTTGGTGAGCTGCTGCATTCTCTGGTAGTATTTGGTGCCAAGTACCCAGTCCCAATCTTCATCACCGGGGAAAAGTGTGACCTGGTACCGAGGACCAAGGTTGCGACTGCTACGGATAAGACTAATAGCATTATCGGTTTCCGTGTCGTGGTCGACATCAATAATCAACCAGTTCATACTATTCGGGTCTACCTGCTCCTTTTCACACAGTGCAGTGTAGATTTGGGATAGACTAAGCTTATCCTCGTGCTCAGGTTCCCAATCGTTTAGCGCAAAGTAGATATTAGCAGCTTTCTTCGTAGGGTCGATTCTTATCATGTCGATATGGAAAACCCCATCATAGTAATGCGGAGAGGAGATCCCGTATAAGTGATTCTTGGTTTGTAGCTCGTAGCCCCGATCCTCGATAATGCCGGCTAGAGAAAGGCCGGAAAAGGACAAGGCTATCGGCAGAAGGGATGAAAGGAACTTCATTTTGATGTGTGGGTAGAAAAAAAGAAAGTTAGAAGAGCTTAGATGCAAAGGTAGTCGGTATTATGAGAGTTTGATTCGAAGCTTGTTGACTTTGTGACTTGGTAGGCACAGCCCATATATTTATATATTTGCCAATATTCGTTCTTATCTTCGGTTAACTCAAGAAAGACTTAGTCTGACCTCCTATTTCTTGACAAGAGATGGTGTATCGAACTATACATTGATGACAATTTGTGTTGTACCGGTTCCTGCTCATACGAGCACGTGCACGATACCGTGCTTAAATTAAACTTGGCTGTCCCATAAACCAACTTACACGAAGGCCTTCGACAGTAATATTTGGTCAAAACGAAAAGTGCATGGACGAACCAGCCACGAGGGTGTTGCAAATTATGCTGCAAAAAGAGTTCTTATTACACCAAGATAGGTAGTGCTACCGACCAATTCTTTGATCGGCTATGGGCTATAATATTCATGACATAGCCTACTGTCTTTCCTTATTGTTCGCCATGCACATTTGCGCTCATTCCAGAATGGAAACGAGATCTTTGACTCAATCCTATAGTGGTGAATCCGGCGCTGTTTTGGCCTCGTAAACTCATCAAGACTAGCAAACCTGCGAATTATGGCGAAAAGGCGCCTCGGCAAGTCTTACCTGCACCATCCCAAGGTATTCTATCCTGTATAATGCCCAGGAAGTGTGTCAGTGGGCAAATTTGGTCACCTGTTGACCCGCATAGCACCGACAACGGCACGTGCACTGGATGAGCATGAGGCCATCTGGCGCCCGGCTAGCACAAAGCTACGACAGCTAGGATTTATTAATAGTGTGAAGCTTGGACTGAGCAATAAAAGGCGCTGTACCGCCAGTAGAAGATAAGTTCAGCATCATTATAGTAGGAAGCAACCTAAACCTCAGCAGTCAGTTATTGCAGCGCGCAAAAAGTAAACGTTTGTAGCTGTAATTATTGAATATGGACTATGCTATAGAGTTAGGTGGAGGAGAACATCTAAGTTTGCCAAGGAAAAGACACCTGTAGTAGAGTTGCTCGTCTCACTTCCATCCTTGGCCAGTTTTATGCGATATGTATGTTGCAAAAACTAGCGCGAGCGTGCTAGACAAGATCTGGATGAATCGATAAGACGATTGCTTCATTTAGAGAGAGGTCTGGTATATACGAAAAGAGGAGTAACCAAGCTTTTAGTCACCCATACATAATGAATTTGAGGACACAGTTTACAGGACGTGTTAAGAGACCTTCCGCGGGAGCTCCGGACAAGGCCCGTATAAGCTGATAAATTGGAGTTATTATCTGAAAAGAGCGGGAGGTATATATGAAAAAAGTAGACATGAAACCTTGCATCGACTTTACACGTATAACACAAGGACAAATTTCTGCAGGTTAAAAGCCTATACTGTATAACCTTCCAAGAATATCCATATCACGACATTCTTATTAGCTTTCGACAATTTGTTCTTTATAACAATTGTGCTTTAAGTCTTTCTCAAGTTCTTCGGCAAGTATATACGACAAAGATACCAGTGGTACATGACTGCAACAACTAGAAGCAACGGTCAAATCTTATTATTCAGCGCCAAAACGTGGGACTCCAATATTTGATAGCGGAGAATCCCATGGAAGGCACAAAAGTGACAATCTGGACCCCGAAGCGTCCAAGAAGAAGATGAGTTCATGACCATGCGGATCCCTGAGTTAAGCCTGATCAGTTGTTTTCCAAATCATGATCAGCAACGAGAAGGTGGTGTACGGCGCGTATCAGAAGCTGAAAACGGTGTGTCCCGTGGATTCGGTGAACCTGGCCTTCCAGGAAATGGAAGGCATTTTGAGGACCCCTTGAGAAAGGGAATAACTGTCTTGCAGAGCTGCATCTTTTTCAACGCCGCCTTTGCCAAGCACTACGAAGGTCGGAACATGACTAAGAGCGCAACCTTCTGTACTTTTCTTTTCCCGAATCCCTAGAAGTACAAGGCAGTGACTAAGGCGAGTTACAACGACGACGCGAAGATAGCTGAGGCAATACATAAACTCGAAGCGATCCAAAAAGCAAATAATACCGACGGCCACGTAGAGTCCAACAGGAGATTGAAGCCAAACTGTGATATCTGTGGTAAGGAAGGTCGCTTGATTTTGATTTGATTTGGAAATATTTACGTCTACTGGAATCACTAGAATCAAACGACGCTGAAGGGCGCTTGAAGGTGGACTTATGATTAAAGGGTGTTGCGTGGCGGGAGCAACCGACATAAGTGTCGCAGTGGTTGTCGCAGTGGTTTATGGTGTCACGTTACACTAAGATCCTCGCTACACTGCTGGTGATCAATGACTGGAGAAATATGATTGACGCAAACACAGCACATCAACAAGACGGCCGAAGAATTTGACATGTCTGTACACAGCGCCCGGTCGGTAGTCGCCTCGGGTCGGATCACTGGTATATTCAAGCATAATAACAAGATGAGACATTGGATTCGCCACGTCGTCCTTGTCACAGCACACCTCGAACCCAGCAAAAAGACACCTGAATGCAGTCAAGCGCGTGGCTATAAACTTGCGAGACACCAATAAACACAACATTAAGCTAGTATTTGCGCAGTGGAGGAATATATGAGTTCCTGGCAGTATATTTCGAGGCAAACTATGCGAACTCAAGACCCGGCTGAAGACCCTACCACTTCATCTTCATGAGTTCAAACATAAAAGGAATGAAGTCTCAAGAGATAATGTAGAGTATTACTTTTATTAAAATAGATGATTCAATGACATAAGATGTATTCAACAAAAAAAGTACAGAGCATGATCGTCATATTGGTGAAAGGTCTAGTGCATTGGAAATCCTAAAAGCAACGATGCAGAGCAACTTCAACTATTGAAGCCAAATACATCTGATTCATAAACAACGACAGTCAATAGCATCAATCGGTTTTGAGAAAAATAGAGAACGACATTTACTTCAATAATAGAATCATCGATTTGATAAAAGGACATAAAGAACAATGTCGTGTAATATAAGCATATAGGAAGCAACATCCGAAGAAGGCGACGCTAACAGATAGTATGTATTGTTAAACATCAGTGTAACATAGCACACTGCACGGAGGTATAGTTATAACGAGAATTGCCTGCTAGGATCAAAGCTCACAATATAGTTTATAAAAAAGGAACGTGAAACCCCATAGAGTACAATCTTAAGTTCCGAATGAAAGCTACCAGCCCAGAACAAAGTCTCTCCAAGATACATTTCACTTGGTCATGGTGTTCAGTCTGATGTCAAACAGCAATAGGGGAACCCTTCCAATAACATAGGACAGCAATGGAAAATGCCAAAGTACAAAGTTAGAGCAATAACATGAGTTTCCGCTCAGCTCTGAAGAAAGCATGACCAATGAGTTGAGAAGCGAAGGACGAAAGATGAAAGTCAGCGCAATAGTTGAAGTACTGGCTAAGCGATTACCTCATCAATGAAGGTGCCAATCGTGGTGGAGTAACTACCTCCGGCTTGCTTCGCCAAAGACTGTATATAAAGCCCTTGAACCCCCCTCAAACCCAGCAATGTAGACAGGGAAAGGCACTTTCGGTTGGAGAATTCTGCCAGATCCAGAAGCACAAAGACGGTGTAATGATCCTAAGCCGGCTCTGGGCACAGCAAGCGAACAAGAGCTCAATAAGCAGTGATAACCGAGAAAAAGAGCAAAATCTGATCTCGCTTTTGAGTTGGCCACAAAAGAAAGAGTATAAGACCAAGAAATCAGAATCAACGACGCCAAACTCCAAAGCCCAAACAACTATATACAAAGCGACAGCCGCAGGCCCCGCAGCGTCTTGTAAGCTACCAGATCCGAGACATCCAGTATCAAGAAAGCACAAAAAGCACAAAACAAACATGAAAAGACAAGCGGCGAGACATGCCTTGTAACGCCTTGTGAGCTACCAGATCCGAGACATCCAGTATCAAGAAAGCACAAAAATCAAAAACAAACATCAAAACGACAGCTGCGTGCCCTGCAACGTCTTGTAAGCTACCCAGTCCGAGACACTGGCTATCGAAAAAGCACTGAAAAACAAACATACGCACCTAACAACCCAAAAATAAAAGAAAAGAGAAAGGACCAATACCCACAATAGACACCCATCGCTGATGCATGGCCAGAAAAGCTTCCGGGAGAAGTCCCTAGAGAAGAGAATTAGGCCTATAGGCGTAAAACCTAGCTCCCACAGAAAGGTAACCTGAAACTGAGGACAAGGGAGTATGGCTAACGGCCATATCCTCTCAAACCACAGTTTTATAGGCCTAGAGGGAGAGGAGGAGGAAGCCACCTGAGGTATATCATTCTTTCAAAGGAGCTTAAGGCTAGAACTCGAACCTTTAGAATGATAACAGGCAATTTCTTGATGGCAGTGAAAGGATGTTTTGAGGCACCAATCACTAGAAGGAAGAGTGATAGTAGAAACCAAGAGATACATAGGAATCTACTACCAGGACAAAGGAGCTGAACTACGAGTCAGTGCCTTGAGCTATTAACTGAAGGCAAAGACAAAATCGAACAAACTCGAATAGGCCACCACACCATTGGGCACGTACCGGATGGTAGACCAGAGGGTACTGAGTAAAGCCACCAGGACCAAGGCGAGAGAAAGGGAAAGACCTTACAGTCGGCGGGGAACTCCAGGAAAAGGAGTTTCCCAGCCTGGAGGGATCCTGTGAATTCCGGCTGCCTGGAAGTTTGTCAAGCGGCGGGGAGCCGGCTGTGGTCCCAAAGGAAGAGAAGAAATAGCCAAAGGCTCGGTATTTACGGGCTCCGAGGGAGCCGCATAAGAGCGCGCCAGAGAGGAAATCAAAGGAGAGGCCAAAGAAAGCACCACGGATACTAGGACTTTCCAGAGGAGTAAGACTAGGAAGACTATGCTCCTCTGGAGGTAGGCCAAACTGATTCCTGCTACTGAGCAAACCAGAGTTGAAGAGGCCAGCGCCGCACGACGTATCGTTCCATTGAACGTCGAGGTCGCAACGGCCATCTCCTCCCGGAAACGGGACTGCAAGCAACAGAAGACAGAAACCAAACAATACCACTTGGAGCTGACAGTATCATGGATACGAGGCTTAATAGCCCCCCAACCGATGCGTACAAGTAGGCAGCCGCATGCAAATGCTTCTGCACATACAAGACAGAAAACCACAAGCACACCACCAGCCAGAGTTACGGCCACTTCGGCTACCCCTCTCCAAGACCGCTCTACTGGCCAAGGAATGGCTAACAAAAGGCTGTGGAACCAGGAAAGAGCCCCACGACACCATAAGACTAGAACTTGGAGCATGGAATCCATGCTACCAAACGCTAAACCAGAGGCCGAGGAGACAGCCCACGACAAACCAGGAAAGACCAAAGCCCCTAAGAGCACCAAAACAGGACCAGAGAAAGCAAAAACCAGCTTCGCCAGAGGACCAACCATACTGACAAAAGTCAGGTTGGTGGCCAACCAGAAAGCGCAAAGCAGCCCCATGAAAAGTCCCATCGGTTTAGCCTCCGATGGGGACAGACGAGAGGGAGAACCAAAAGAAGAATCAGAAGCAGGTGATTCCGGGAAGGAACCAGGCAAGACAGCGGGTGCCACAAACACATCCGATGTCTTGGCCAAGCGCCAAGCCCTGGGGCGGCCTGAGCCACCACAAGTATGACGGGGAAGATCCCGCGAAGGAAGAGCCGGAAGGGGACTCCATTCCATGGACACCGTAGTGGTGCCAAGAGAAGCTGACGCCTTGGTGCCAGCGCGAGACATAAGGCTAGGAGAACGAGCATATAGCTCCTCCCAAAGCTCTCTCGGCGAAGGCCAAGACGAAGAGGAAAGAGGGCTCGTCGACTCCGGGCTCATGTCAGCCACGGGTGCAGAAGCCTCCACCGGCTCCTCGCCGGTGGGGGAAGAAAGAGGTAAGGGAGTAGCCTCAGCCACGGGACAGCGGAAGCGAGAGTACTCAGCTCCCGGAGGAGTCCACACAAATGGCGACGATGGGGCTGCAGGGCTCATAGAAGCCGGACAAGTAGCATTCTCCCCAGCCGGAAGGCTAGGTAAAGACGGGGGAGAGAACTCTACTGCTGGTACACCACCAGCTGAAAAAGAACGCTCCGGCGACAATGGCACCGGGGGGGAGGAAGCCACAAAGGAAGAAACACCGTCAGAAATGGCATGATCCTCAATAGCCGGAAGGCTACCAAGGCATGCGGGGGACGCAAAGGAACTCTCCACATCCAAAGGACGAGAGTGAGAGTAGGTGGATCCTGGTGGAGTCCACACAAAGGGAGAGGACGGGACCTCGGGGCTCGAGGGAGCTGAGGAAGATTCACTCTCACTAGCATTGGAGCTAGAAGAGCCGTAAGCCTGGCTCATGGCTGGGCCTGGCAGAGAAGAGAAGTCCTGAAACTGCGCTAGGCTCAGCTCGCCAAAAGGCGAGGTGAGCTCTGAGGGCGACAGACTGAGGGGGGATAGCGGAGGAAGTCCCAAAGGAGCGAAGGAAGGAGGAGATGAAGGGCCTGAGCCCAAGTCACTTCTATGGCTTGGCATCGTGCTTTGGGGACGCACGATCGGGCTTGCAATGAAGACAGCAGGGCCCTCTTTAGCAGCAGGCAACACAGAGGCAACAGGAAAAAAGTCACGGTCCCTCGGACCCGTGTCTGAAAAGACACGACGAACTGGGTCGGGACGGTCCGAAGAGCGAGGGGGGGAAGCAGAGCCGGACCTCTGGCGGGTGGGGGTCCGCTTGTAGTATGTGGCGGGCCGCCAGAAGGGAACATACGGCTCTTCCAAATTGGAAGAGCCCTCCGATGTCTCGGAAGACTGGTCGTCCCCCTCACCCTCCTCATCTTGTGCCATAAGCCCAGCCAAGATTTTGCTAAGGGCATCAGCCAGGCCCAATGACTCAGCAGCCATGAGCTTTTTGACGGCATCTGCCAGGGCATCCAGATCAAAGCCCAAATCCTTGGGCTCTTCTTCTGCCTTCTCAGCAGGTAGGGGGGCATTGTCCTTCACATCAAAGGCCCAACGAACAGCCTTTGAACGGCGCTGGCTAAGCGCTGTGTGCGCTGGGCGCATGGCTGACCTCAATCCTGGCTGAACGCGAGGAAAGGAGGATACGCGATGCGCCGAGCTGGCAACAATAGGGGCTGCCTTGGGGCCCATAGCAGACCGGACTCGACGAGAGTCCAAAGTCCGCGAGGGGCCGACCACAGGAGCAAGAGGAAAAGAGGGTCTGCCAGGTGGTGAGCCAACTGGGGACGCCGAGCGACGATCCAGGACTATACGGGCAGTCCGGATGGAGTCGACAACAGAGCCCTGAACAGGGCTGCGCACACGACTCTCAGTGGGTGAGCCACCAATAGGAGAGGAAGCGGGAGACGAGGACGCAGAGGACGACGGAGATCGCCACTCCGCGTTCACGCTCAGGCCATCAAAGTTCGAAGACTAAAAAGACATGTTAATATAGGTAACGAAAGGGAAAGGGGAGAGGAAAGTATTTTTCAATTGGAAGTTGGACAGATAGCCAAAGTAACTACCTCATGACAAACATTGTACAAGAGACCAGCCATGACAACTACTGTTGGCTTGTGGGATGGAAGCATGGCTTGGCGGTGCAGTTGGGATGAAAGACAGAACGACAAACAATCATAGGCAGGTGATGGCCATGTCAGTAAGGAGGTAAGCAAGCACTTACTCTAGCCATGATGGCATCAGCTTAACATAAGTCGTTGAGGAAAGGACGGTGCTTATATGGTCGGTTGACAGTTCAATGGTTGGAAAAAAGAAAAGTGCTGCGAAGCAAAAGTAAAAAAAGGTGACAAAAAAGAAGAAAGAAAATGAGTTGTGGTCTATGTCTCAAAGATATGAGCGATGTTGATGTAGAACGGAAATGAAAACAAGAACCCAACTCATTGTCGGGAAATCGGCCTGCTACTTATGTTCATGAGCGACTCCCCGCAATCAGCATACTGTGCGCTGTTTGGTGACTCTCTACCAAATCCCCTAATCCGGAAGTCGAGACTGATCCGGACGACAGTGCCCAAGACGCGACGCGATCCGGTGCTGATCTGGAGGTCCAGAGGCCAAGTCTGGACTAATGCCTGGCGTTTGATCAACAGCACTTGGATATGGGGTCTATATACTTGCAAAGGCTTTCTGAATGCTATGGCGGTCGGCCTTTTAGGCGTCCATGTCGTTTTTTCAACATCGAAGTTCTCTGTTACGTCCCCCAGGCCTGCTGTGTAGCTGGAGGGGCGTTTGTACAGTAGCCAATCCGCTGTAGCGGCACATGGAAACGTGTAAGATAGTGTTAAAGGCATACATCAACAGGCAGTAGTTAAAAGTACCAGAATGCCCATTTTGTGCTTGACAATAGCCTGCCTTAATGGTGAGCGAGGGCTAAGAAGACTGCCTAGCTTGCCGGTGATGCAGTTTTAAAGGATATCGATTTCACAAGCCGAAGTAACTACCCAGGAAACGATATCATCCATACCCACTTGCACGTTGATCAAAGAAGCAACACTAGGCCGCCATTCAGACCCCAATACGTCGGGTCGCGCTGCAAATGCAATTCACTTCCAGCGGTGCCCATATTGCAAGAAAAAGAAGTAGAAGATAGACGAGCTCTAGTAGTCTTCTACCGCCCGCCAGCCCATAGAACTCTCTCACACAACATCTCAACAGAGCACAGTTGTCTGAATCCATCTCCATCCACATCGTACAGCCCCTCCCCATTCGACCACATGTCGACAATTTAAGCTTCAGTGGCGTTTTATCATCCCTTACATGGCTATCCTTACCCACCCGCTAGTTTTGTCTTACACTTATCTTCAGTAACGGATGGGTCTCACGCGTGTTGGCTCTTGTTACACAACGATTGGCAGACAAATATTTACTACATCATGACCAAAATGCGTCGAGCGCACATCTATATCCCTTCTGTTGTCTTTTTCCACGGCATCACAGCGCAAACTGGACTCTTCCCTTCCAAAACCACGCAACCACTACTATTCTCTGATTGGTCGGCCATGGCTTCCTATTTAGGCAACATGTTTGTTTACTTTCATTTTGTACTGGTTTGATTCTCCAATAACATCTTTCCCAGCACCTTCCGTCCTAAGTGAGGTGGTTCCGCTTGATCAACTTTTCCAGGCTTAGGGTTAGAACGCGTAGTTTGGCACCTTCCATCAAATCAAAGACTCTGCTATTGCAGTCAGCCGATAGAGTGCTATTCTCGGCTGGGATACCGGCCATACAAAAGAAAACTTACCAGAGCAACTGCCAAACGACGGTAAGGCGCTATCTAGCGTATATCTACCGCTATGTGTCTAGTAGTCCCTTGTCTTCTAATGCAGACCTCTCTCCAAGGCTCGTAAAACAAGCCTTTCCACTCAAAAGAACACTGTCATTAGATTTATTCCACTTTCTTGACACCTGTGTGTAAAGAATTTTCAGCTAGACATTGAAATAGAAACAAGCACGACACCAGTCAGTAGGGCAAAATGTGCAGCGAAGGGATTCGGTAGACCAAGCATCCTTGTATATTCTCCAGGCTGACATATGCGGCAATTGCTCTTCGCCATGGCATGATCGGCAGTGATCGCGCCGGACTCGAGGCGTTCACTTGATGCCGCCCAGCCTCCGGGTAGCCTATTCTTTATTGCGCGATACCTCACATGTGTCTGTAGTCTGGAGAGCCAATGAGGTTACCGCCTAAAGCAGTAACATTCAAACTTGGTAGGCGATGGGCAGCTGCATAGACAGTGCAATTATTTTATTGGCCAGTCACTATTACTTCCTATTTTGTAACATATGGCAGGCTTTGCCCCAACGTGGGCGACGTGTAGCTAGACACGCATCTCAAAGGGGCGCCACGCAGTACCAAGTGGCCTTGTGTGTAGAATAAACTTTGTTTTTTTCTTCTTTCATGCAAATGACCATCATGCCCGAAAAGCTTTTCTTTTATCTGATATCCCAAGATTTCATTCCTGTTGTGTTGATTTCATGTTAGGGTGTCAACCCTTTTATGGGTGTTCAGCCACAGGAACTATGGGTTTTTGTTTATAAGGTGGGGCATCTGCGAGACGCCACTTCAAGTGTAGTGTAAATGTAATACTTACAGCGTGATGTGGCGCAACCTAGGAAACGTCCTCTAATAAACCAAGTTTAGCAAAGACAATTTGTGAAAATGTTGGTCCTTGAATTACACATGTAACCTTCGTGAAAAGGGTTATCTGTCATCTGTTCCTTTTCTTTCACATAAGAATCCCACTCTCTTCGCTTTGCCCAAACCTTATGCAGAACGCGCCCGGAAGCTTTCTCAGCACCACTCATGTCCGTTGCTGCCGCCACACGACAGGTTCTGTCAACTACAGGAGGAAGATAAATCACAAGTTTGCTTGGGAGCATGCATGTTGCTGTTTCCTGAGGCATGTGGTCAGCCTTGCCGAGAGTTAGCTCTGTCCGGTAAATAATCCGGCGTGTTTGATCTTAGTGACTCCAGTAGACGTTAAATATATTGAGATCAAATCAAAATCAAATGTGTAGTCAGCTGTGCCACGCAACAGGAGTCGGTATAAGAGTAGGAAATGTGGGAATCACGATACAGCTCGAACCAGGGCTTGAGCTTTGAGGATGTGACGTAGATGACCACAGAACGTAACTATATAGAACAATTTCAACGTCAGCTTAGCCATGCCCTGACATCAATGAGAACGGACACTTGTTGATTAATCGTTTTTGGGAGACTCATAATACGCCATATAACTGAACTAAGTTGAAAGTCCGTTCGTTTTCCGATTGCGCGAGTCAAATTCAATGAGCATGAAGTGTGAGAGTATTAGTAATGGTGCGTATATGTTATGCTCGGAAACGCGGGTGCCTCTACGCTTCTCTACAATAAAGCCTCACTCTTCGTAGTGTCTTGTTAATTTACCGCCATTGCTTGCCTGACTGCGTATGCTTGAAGGCTTGTTTCTGTAGGCTTTCAGTATTCTATTGCTAGGAGATGAGATCTGTTTCTGTTCAATGCTAGTGACTAGTCATAGCTCTAATATTTAGCATCATCTGCTTCGTTCTTTATTGGACTGTCTCCATTGTCAGGAAGCTGCTATTGTATTTGATCGTTGGCCGTCAATCGATCCCAGATATCCAGCCAATCATAAGGTAGCAATTGCAACGTCTTATCTTACTCTCACCTGAGGTAATCTACAGGAATGATGACGCGCCATTCCCAAGAAGTGAGAGTTGACCTTCCTTGACTTTACTATATTCTGTTGTCTGTTCGTCGCCTCGCCGTTACCGGGTCATCTATATTGTCTACAGCATGTGAGGTGAAAGACGGTCCTATGTTGAGATCTACTGCTCTTTACTTGATGACTATTTTTTTTGGTTTTGCGTGTCTCCTCCACTTCGATTATCGAACACTGCTTCTTTGCGTTCTCAAACGATGGATGTCGACTGGTATCAGTGTCTTGGGACAGCACATTGAAGATTTGGGATGCGATTTCTGGTGCATGTCTGCGAACTCTTGAAGGCTTTGATAAAGAAGCTAAATTAATGCGATAGGCATCAAAATCGCATGCTGATCAAGACTCTTTGTCTCGCGTTAAGATATACAGAGTCAGCAGTGATGATTGTTGGGTTATCTGGGGTGAAGATCCTTTGCTTTGGCTGCCACCATCGTATCGCCCCAAGGCGTCGATTATAGCAATTATAGCAGGCCACAGTATCGCGTTCAGTACACCATCCCATCATGTCATCGTTATGCGATTTAGATGTATCCCTTAGCGTCGGTAGTATGCTCGCAACAGCACACGTTCATTATTCCAATCCATACTACACCAGACGTAAGAATACCACCCTTCACTAGGCTTGTTAGACTATTTGATTAAGTTAGAACCCGATATTAAATTTCTACTTGGCCTTATTTAAGTCTTCATTTCATAATATTCAGTTTCATCAGATTGATAATCATCAATCTCATTTATGTTGGCCAGCTCTCACAGAGCATCCATTTTTCAGAGTAAACCTGGATGTGATAATACAGGTACGAAGTATATTGTGCTAGTCTTTTTCCCTGTTTGCACTATTAGTGTCTACTTGTGAACCTCCTACGGCAATTCAACGGCATGTTATGGGCGAAAGCAGCGTAGTTGATGTCCTATTCTAATGTCACTTTCCGGCTGTCACCTGTTACCGGTCTTGGTCATTTTCAAGGGCAGCTCATGAACTTTTGAGGCTCAGCTTCGAAGCCAGAAGGCCTTTCTGCAAGACATTGTTACTCGGTGAAGTTTCCAGACTGATTGTCTGGTGTTTCTGGCTTGTGGCGTCTGCCTTATATAGTAGTAGTCTAGTATTAGAGATTCATAGCTGTTAGTTACCAGCTTTGGCTCTAGTAGATCATGTCAGTTTCGTTCCCTTATCAGTGATTCAGTTGCTGCCATACAAAAGTCTAACGCAATAGACATCTAAATTATGAGGCTGACATCTAAAGTATCTTGACTTCTGAGCTTTGCAAACATACGCCGTCTATCTATCCATCAACATATTAGCGATTCGCTAGGTCAGTGCAGTCTGTTGGTCGGGCTTATCGTTTGCTAGGATGTAGTGACATAGTGCACTAATACAAGAGTTGCTAGTATTCAGTCCTGTCTCTGTCCGGCTTCATACAAGAAAGCATAGTGGGGTTGAGACTGTAGAGTGTGTGCCCCTGACAGCGCTTATTACATCACTTACCACCATTCATGGAGGATAGTTTGCAAGCCAGCCCTTGCTGTGGTGTTGCAATGGAAGCAACCCTTGGAGCCTGCAGCTTCAGAGTGGAACGGCAGACCGGAACCCAGCTTCCGTTCCAAAAGTCCAGGAAAGCCTCACCAAGTTTGGCGTCAGCCCGGATAGGAGATAGTCAATGAACTACTCAGGCTGCTTGCCCTAGACCCAGCCTTGGATGGCATGACATGTACATCAATACACTCGAATATATGTTTACGACACGACTCATCAAATCTAGAAAGGCCCTGAGCTCCCACAACACCGCAAAATCACACTGGCACGTGTGGTAAAATATTATGGCAGCTAGTACCTTGCTAACGAAAGGAATCACTAGCGGAACGTTCCAAGTCATGATCAAGTACAACACACAGGTGTAATATAATGGTAAGGGGCAACAACTAATGATAGACTGGATAGAGAAAGGCTCCGAATAATTAGATAATTCCAGTGGTCAGTGATCGGTATGGTCATATCTTATCGTACAGGACATTCAAGTCTGTCAGCTAACCAGCTTGATTTTATGTGAGGTTTTCCACCCAAGCAACCAAGGCCGTTCATTATAGCCAACTGCGCGTAGTTTATTATCACCAGAGATAGTAAACTCAATCGGTAATCAGCTATCTTCTGTGCCTCAGTGATAAAACAAATTAGGCACTGCGGAGCGAGATGCGTTGAGCTAACTCGACATGCATCTAAGTGTTCGAGCTCTAGCTCCAATGTTATAAGGGGTGCTTCATCCTCGGTCAATCAAATAATGCATTTGGAAGAGTAGGCTGGCAATAGGCATAGAGGGTAGTCTGTAGCTTGATAGACATCAAAAAACAGTGTATTGAATCACACCACCTAAGGCCATGAGCACCCGTCTCCAGCCTGTATCTCTGGCTTGGTGCCTATATCTTCACTTCTGACGCTAATCATTGTCCATCTTAGGCTTATATTAAGAGGCAAAATCTAAACTGCAACGATCACAACAACACTACTCAGCCAAGAACGAAAATAATAACACGGACAAAAGCAAGAAAAGGTGACAAATCAAAAAACGGTGCGCTGCAAATATCGATACCACAAAGTTCAGTCCATCATAATAGTTGGTCTATGTTTTTTCATAGTCTTAGGTTAAGCTTCATAACGAGCCAAACTTGATTAAAGGTTGCTAGTCAGGCATACGGGTATTTTCTGCAGAGTCTGACACCATTATAAATACAACTTCATGAAGGTCAACTTGATGAATAGTCGTTAGATGATTAGTCTCCCCATCTTTGTCTTCCCAGGGACATCGGATTAGCGAGCTCTATATCAGGGGTCCCTATAATCGCTAAATAGGGTGCTGCTGTCTACAAGCATGGATCATGACAATGGTGTGTAATTTGGGAACTGCTCGCAAGCAATTGTACAAACAAGCATGGCGGATTATTAAGCCTAGAGGGCTCAAGGTATAATGCAAGTGTCGTTGTGCTGTTGCTACAAATCCTCCTCTTCGAAACAAGCAGCAAGAAGATGAATATAACTGCTTTTGAAAGACTATCCGGCTAGTACCAAGACACTAATACTAATGCCTCAGCCATATCACCAGCATCATCACCATCAACATTGTTAGTTTACAATACGCCCAGTTACTTGTTAACCTACCTACC
The DNA here is from genome assembly GCA_038407165.1 of Ceratocystis variospora. Taxonomy (NCBI): domain Eukaryota; kingdom Fungi; phylum Ascomycota; class Sordariomycetes; order Microascales; family Ceratocystidaceae; genus Ceratocystis; species Ceratocystis variospora. The sequence continues at coordinate 11,790 of JAXHKN010000316.1, read as the reverse complement.
AAATTTGACCATGAATTGCATCTGCTTGATCTCCTGATTAAGTAGCGGTCGGGTTTCTGTGGCCGGCATCTCGATCTCAAGCCTCGGAGACCTCGGCCGAGGCAAGGCCGAACAGGAGCAGGGACCAAGTCACGGAGGACAGGCAAGGCGGTTCCACAGGTGGCGCCTAGCAGAGGAAGATTGAAGATGCATTCGTGTAATTGTGCAATACAAATGAATGGAGATTGTGTGCTATCTGCTTTTCGATGGGCTGGAGCCACCTTTTCGACGGTGCCTTAGCTACGCCCTGTTCTTCCCACGACGCTTCACCCAAGTCAAGTCGTTCATACACTGCCAATAGCAACCAAGATATGACGAGTAGCAAGATGTGGCTGAGGATCAACCCCAGCTCAAAGTTTAGGTAGCGCCCATCATCAGATGCTGATTTAACTGTGGGCCTGGTCTTATTCCGTTTCATGCGCTGTCGACTGAGCTTGGCGGTCTGCATACTGGACCACGAGCCATCGTTATGCCATCACAGCGAAGGTAACCGTCCTAGAAAGATGAAATGGTTACGTAGTGTAAACACATCAATAAGAATAGCGTAGGACAGTTGGAATGGCCAGGGTCGATAGCATCCCCGTCCTACCCATGTCCCGTGAAAGTCGACAGGCCTAGCCACACTTGTAGATGGTACACGGATCAACTACTGTTCGTATTTGCGATGGTCTCCTAGGCAATGCTGCGGCGCTAAGCTACTACCACTTCAGTCACATACTCACCTTTTGCTATCACCGTATTTTATCTTGGTACACCTAAATATCTCACATCCTGTTTCTGTAAACATATCATGCTCAAATCTTCGCAGTCCTGGAAATCAACACGGTCCTCGTGCATCATGCAATATGTTCTCTGCTGCAACCTACTTCCGCAATCGCTATCTGGAATGGTTGCTCTGATATCACCATTGCGTTCCTCAGCACAGCTGCTGCGTATTTTAATGCCTCCACAACAGCATTTTTTGAAGGTGTGTCGCGTCTCGTGTTGTAGAGTTGCATGTATTGGTTGTCCTGTTTTGTCTTCGTCTACCCACCCCTGAGTGCTTTAAGTCCGGGACATCTATGTGTTCCTTCCCGCCAATGTCTCTGACAGCTTGCTTTCCTCTCCCTAAACACCCTTCTAACAAACACTAGCGGCAACTTTTTAATAGCTTCTCTACAGCATATCAACTTGCGTATCTCTTGAATAGATAGTTTTGGTGCTTTCGTTGGTATTGTGTCAATACATGTTGGTTCTGTCAGGTTGTCGGCACGACGTCCCACGTCCCTTTCTTCCCAGTTCCATGTTTAAAGTCTGATGCGGATAAGCCTATCTATTACCGGCATCAATACCAGATAGCCCCTTACCCATGAATACAGGCACTTGTCACCTCCTGCAGAAACACGTCTACTTTTACTCTTTGTCGTGAAGAGGCCTGGGTGATCACCAACCAAAAATATATATTCCACCCAGAGGACTAGCTCATGTAGCTTATGTAAGGACTGCAAGCTTATACAACGCAGTAGCAGTCTATTTAATGGCAACTGGCCTGCTTTGCGTCTGTTGATATGCTTTAAGTCTAGCTTGACAGATCTCTTTGTATTTTTAGCCAGCAGCTGCATGTCAAGTTGCATATGGCTTTCGCGCACCCAGGCGCGCAGCTCTACCGCACCCAGCTTGCAGTGCACACTTTTACAAGGCGTCTGCATAAAAGAGCACAGATTATCAGCGACCCGTAGCTCAGCACACTTTTATATCAAAAAATAACCCACCAACCAAAGTGCCTACTAGATTAACTTGGACTTGGAGCGATTGCCGAGAAATGGATAAATAGATGCAGGATTCCCACACAGTTTGAAAGTCGAAAAGCTTCAGATAGCAAGCTCGCAACACCAAGCCCTTCTGCCTCAACCTCTTCTACAGTCCTATTATTCTTACTTAATCTATACAATGAAGTCTCCTATCTCATACGTATCAGCGGTTTTGTCCTACCTTGGACTTTACCAAACCAGCCTCATTGAGAGCCATGGCTACCAGTTGGAAACCATAGATCATCTACACCTGGTCCGCTCCCCCCAGCTCTTCGATGGCCGCGAGTATATCAATGCCATTGGATTCACCCCAGAAGCCAAGGCTGCCACTATCTACATTGCCAACAACGATGAAGAGCCGGCGCATGACAATAAACTTAGTCTGGCAGAAATCTACATCACACTCTGCGACAAGGAGGGCATTAAGCCTCAGGATATGGAGTGGATAACCTTTGATGTCAAATATGACCCGGAGATCGATGGAATCATTACTATTATTCACGACCACCGTGAAATTGATCCTATGGATGAGGTGGTGATTCTGCCTAGTGACGATGAATGGGATTATTTATCTCGCACTGGATACTACCAGACGATGCAGATGATTACCGACCAATCACCCCAGAGAATTATCCTCAGAAACTATGGTTATACCAGCACCACGGGCTATACTTACTTCATCAACTGCATCTATTTCTCATTTGTGTCATCGGAAGATTCCACTACTACTACTGAATCTGGATGGCCTTTCGACGATAAGGCTCAAAGAGATACCATGTTCTTGCAAGACCAGCTAAATGCGCTTTCCGGGGGCTCCGAAAGCCCCGAGGAGCCTGAAGACTCAGAAAAGGTTGAGGACATCAACTCTCCTTGGTTTTCAATGAGAGATGAGTCCCCGCTAGCCCACCCCCAAGTTTAACGCTCCAGCTTCTAAAGCAAAACGGGCGTTTTGCTCGGCATCCAGAGCAACCCAATCAGCAACAGACTATTCATTGTAGCCACACCATCACTTGGAAGTGCCAAATGCTAGCAATGGAAGCCGTCTACAGTGAGCTAGAACGTGCTTGCACCCGTTTCGTTTCTCACTTATCTCATGGTTACTAGATTTTGTGGCTGTAGCGTCTTTGACTATTTGTACGATTTATTAATAGAGTTTTCTTTGTCATTCGATATTATACATTTTTTTTAGATATAGGTTAGGAGTGCAATTTCAAGAAACATCGACTTTGACATGACGGTATATAGCTATAAGTGACCGCAAACGCTGACGTCAAGGAACTTGGCTTTGCTCTGTGATGAAAGAGTGCGAGTATGATGTACCAACTTATCATTCTATTGGCGGGTGGCGTGATTCCTCGGCTAGACAGATAAGAATCTCAACTGTAACAACGACAAGGACCAGCGAGCCTTGCAACATACATCCCTACAGCGTTCTTTTCTCTTTTTCTTTGGTGTGTAAGTCTCTTATAGCCGTAAGCATAATTCATCTCTATGTTTTTATGTCCATATACAATCCTGGTCTCAATAAATAAGGGTAATACACAAACTTGATATGAGAGGAAAACATTGGGCTTCATCCGAGTCTCGGAGCAGGGAATTACTCGTGCGTCAATACTCACCCGTTGGCTCATAACACCCATTGCGTTAAGGACCAATACAGCTGGAAGTTCATTATGAGCCATACTCTTGTCCTCGTAAGAGCCCTTCCCAACACTAATCTTCTTTTTCCATTTCATCAAAACTTGATTCTCTGCTGAAGTTAGAACACGCTTTATAGGCTGTGATAGCCACATTGACCGATAGTCATTTATGATTGCACGCAACCGATGCAGTCTTTCTGGAGCTGATCTACTACCATGAGGCTATGGCCACTGCAAAAGGGGGCACCGCAAACTAAGCAAGATCAGGGACTCATGCGCCTGGCTTCTCACTATTGAACCCAATTCTGTCGTTTCCTTTTTCGCCTCGATGTACCATTGATTGCCCACTTCCAGGAACAGCTTGCCAAAGAAGTCCTCCATATCACCCCAACTCGTACAAACTCATATCAGAGTCTGCTTACTTTCCAAGGTCAGCAGAATTATCGTGTATGAGAAGTTTCGAATATGCAGAGAACGTGCTAACCTACATCATATTCCATTCGTTATGATAATGAGCATAAATATGGAAAAGAAGGTAAAAAGAATGTACAAAATCAGTCTCATGAAGCGGTGTAAGAGCCCAAAAGTGATGGTCTGTACTAGCTACTTTCTGAGACATTTCCGGCCATAACCCGTATTACGTTAGTTATCAGAGTGGGCACTAAAGTCTTGCATTGTGAGCCAGCTGAGGTAAATCGCAGCGACGCACATTCTTTGTCTTTATTTTGGGAGAAAATAGCATCGTCACCTTTCTTGAGAGTATCCCATCAGCTTGTCTTCGAGCACTACAACATGCCAACCTCGCGTGCAATGTTCACGCGCAGTCATCATAGCCGAGTATATTATTATTAAAGCATATATTTATCAAGATAGATTTTCGTATCCCGGAGCAGTGTTACTAAGCATTAGCATGTTCAACCTAGTTTCATTCGTCCAGTAGTCAGATATAGCTTCTCTTTTTGCAAATAATCGTTGATTTAAGTTTTGTGAAGTTGCTCGCATTCATTCACCAACTCCTCACCTTCATCCTCCGCTGAGTAGTTTCACTATGAGATATCCTTACTTGCGTTCATAATCACGCGTTCTTACTCTATACAGTTTATTTCTTTCTATTGCTTCATCGACAAGTTCAGTTTCATCGTTTTGCACGACTATGCCAGAGTATTTTATACTAGCGTTTACCCGGCGTTAACCTGGGCACACAACATGGGCTTAGTCACGCTTTGACAGCTTCCTAGCACGTGCAGCGATAGCATGAGAGTAATCGGTGCACGCGCAAAAGGAGCCACTAGCAGGAGGTTCGAACGAGAAGAATCAAGCAGAGCACTTCCTTCGTGATATGGCCCGTCGATCCCATGGTGAGGAGCAGTAGCCGGTAGTTCAGCAAGTACAGGGAGTCGTCGCAAATCAAATCTGTCTAGCCATCAATAATCACTATGGAAGTACGTCATTATACCGGAGACTCACGTTTATCAACTTGTCGACTTCGTGTAAGAATTTCTAGCTCATAAAATAGACTCTTTTTTTAGTTTGACTAAATCAACTCAGTGTACCATCATCGGAGATACAGAATTAAAAAGACAGCCAACTAGCTTATGCGCCTTGGTTTTTCAAGACCAGGCACTACCATACAGCAGGTGTTTCTTTAGACCGTCAAGTACCGATATGTTTGAGTTGCAGTTCCATTGTTAGGGTGGACAAGGTGAGGTTAGGCATACATAGTTGCTGATAAACAACTCGGTCACTTCTCTTTTGCTGTTGACGGTCATGGTTCATGAAGCCAATTGCTTGGCATAACTACATTAGGCGCTATTGGACAACGACTCTTTTCTGAAGCTGGCAGATATTCTGATTTTCGAGCTCTGGCTGTCATACCATCTACAGAATATGCTCCATCTTTAGTCAAGTGAGCTCCACCGCCGAAGCAGTAGCTCAAAAGCAAACACCACGCCAGTTTATGACAAAAGGTGCTAACCAGGGATGCCTCAGATTACCGTAGTGGATTGTACGGCCTGGAGTGCTGAAAGTGCAAGCATAGTTATGCTGTTGCTGCAAAGTCCCCTCCTCGCTTGTGTTGCATACCTTCTCGCCCGGAAAAAGAAGAAGAAGAACAAAAAGGAATACGCTCCTTCTAAAAGGCTATCTGGCTAAGACGAAGAAGCCAAAGCTCCAGCCACATCACGAGCAGCTAAACGTCGATCATACACATACTTACTGATTGTAGCTTACAGTCTAATCTCCTTCTCCTCTTCTTCGGCAAGCTTGGCCTTTAGTGCAGCCTCCTCATCCTCACGATCAACTAGTGGTTGAGTTTTGGTGGCCGGAGTCTCGGTATCAGCTGTACCCATCTCAGTAGCAGAAGCTTCGCCTGCTGGTGCCAGGAAGGAAATGCAAATGCGGTCCATAAAGTAGGTGCTATCCCCGTTAACTTTCAGGTCCTCATGAGTGTATAGTACCAGCGCTCCCATATCGTCAGACCCAAGGTTTTGTACTTAGCAAAGGGAAACAAAGATATCCGACAGAGCTGGTCCCACCCCTGGTCGTTCTGTCGCCACGTAGATAGCGGCAATCCTTGTCTCAACCCAAGGTACAAGAAACTTTCAAGACATTTAGGTGAAAATACCATATGTGTGTCCCATCTTCTGCAACTTATAACCGTCATCTTCAAAGAACAGGGGCCCAAGTCACGCAGGATAGTCATGGCAGTTTTACAGCTAGCGCCTATCAGAGGATACAAGGATACCAGTTTAAAGGTGTAATGGTGTAAGCATGCAACAGCAACGAAACAAAGTTGGTTGCTTTCTGCTTTTCGATGGGCCTGGGCTATCGATTCAATAGCGCTCTGAATACTACTTCCTATTCTTCCCACAACGCTTCATGTTTTCGATACCAACCAAGACATCACCAGTGTCAAGACGTGGCTCGGGACTCCAGCCAGTACAAAATTTTATGTGGCGCCCACCATCCGATGATAATTTGTCTATGAGCCTGGGCTGTATACCGCTCCGTGCACCGTAGGCTGAACTTGGCGGTTTGCATACTGAAGCACGAGCCACTGCTATGTCGTCACAGCGAGGTGGGCCATTCTGGAAGTATAAAATGGTAGCGTAAGCACATCAATAAGAAGAGCAGAGGACAGCTGAAATTGCCGAGCCTAACGGCTTCATGAGAGTCGCTCCTCATCTACCCAAATCCCATCAAAGCCGACACAGGTCTAACCACACTTGCAGGATGGTTGTAAACCTTCTCGTTGGGGGCTTTATAAATGGGGGTGTTACACGGATCACGTGCTGGTCACACCCGCGGAGATTCGAGCTCCACTCGGGTGAATACTTGATATAGATACGAAGTTGTGGAGAGCCAGAGAACTGACCACCAAATTAACTCGGAAAACAACACAGACATGTTGCAACAGTCTGCTTGGTAATTCCATGGTGCTATGCTGCTGCTGTTATGGTCACAGTGCCACACTCACCTTCTGTTCTAACCTTATGTTTACTTTCTGTGTCTAGAGGGGCAAAAGCTGAAAGGTACAAGAAGAGCCCTAGTTTGCCCTGAGCTCCCAGACTATTCCATGCAGTATCAGCCCTAGTTGTACTCTATGAGGCTTATGTCCGGATTCGCTTTTTTCCTTTGTTTTCTTCTTGTTTTTTTTTTTCAATACTTTCGTTTAAATTCTCGGTCTCTCGGATAGCAATGTAAACCCGGGCGTTATTCAGAATTGCTCCTTTCGCAGAGAGACCGCCCGCCTAGGTAGAAATGCCATTCGATCAACAGTCTTGCGTCTATTTTTATGTCACTCAAGTAGCAATCCCATATCATGGCGTCGAAAATCATGCTCCCTTCGCAGTCTCTATCCAGAGTGATTTTTTCCATATTGGTTTTGCGTTCGTTAATATAAAGGCTGTGTACTTTAATGCCTCTGCCATAATGTTTGTCCACAAGCTGTGTCGCAGTTTGCCTTGCTCTCTTCAAGCATACCACTAGTACCAACAGCGACTTTCTGATAGCTCCTATACAAACTAACTCTATTTGCTACTCTCCTCGCCTAATATTGCTGCGGCCTCTACCTGTTTTGTGACGATATGTGTTTTTCGTCAGACTATCAGCACGGCGATACACGTCCTTTTCTTCCCGGCCGGATATTGAAAACCTGAGTCTGGACCTATCTACTACCAGAATCAGTGCCAAACAAACCTTCCCTATAAATGCAGCCCCTTCTTAATCAGCCTCCGTGCAGCACCACGCTTGCTTTTAAATCTTGCCGTGGAGAAGTCAGTAGCCAGCGACTAAAGATGCACATCCTGCCCAAGTGCAGTTCAAACAGTAGCCGTCTATTCCAGGGCGGCCGGCCTGCTTTTTCAATTTATGGTCTAGCCTGACATATCTCTCTGAGTTTCTGCCTAGCAGCTGGATATCAAGTTGCACATGGCTTCCGTGTACCTGAGCGTGCAGCTATATTTTATCCAGTCTATATTGCACGAATTTCCGTTGAGCCGGAACTAAACAGCACAGATTATTGTTGACCCGTAGCTCAGCTTATTTTTATACTAAGAAATAGCACATTAACTAAATTCCGCTTGACATTAACGTGAACTTGAAGCGATTGCCGAGAAATGAATAGATAAATCGGGTATGCCCACAGACTCTGGAAGTTGAAAAGCCTCGGACAGCAACCTCGCAACGCCAAACACTTCTACCCCAAACTCTCTACAGCCATTCCATTATTACTCGAGGTGCACAATGAAATCTCCTTTCTCTTACTTACCAGCGTTTTTGTCCTTTCTTGGACTTTATCAAACCAACTTCATTGAGGACCATGGCTACGAGCTGAAGACCATAGATCATCTACACATGATCCGCTCCCCCTATCTATACCATGGCCGCGAGTATGTCAATGCCATTGGATTCACCCCAGAAGCCAAGGCTGCCACTATCTACATTGCCAACAACGATCACGAACCAATGCATGACAATAAGCTCAGTCTGGCAGAAATCTACATAACGCTGTGCCAGAAGGAGGGCTTCAAGCCTGAGGACATGAAATGGATAACTTTTGATGTCAACGATGACCCGGAAACCGACGGGCTTATCACTATTATCCACAGAAGGCGCGATATTGATGCTATGGATGAGGTGGTACTTGTCCCTAGTGATGCGGAATGGGATCTTATCGTTCTCACTGAGTACTACCAGATGATGCGGATGATCACCAACCAATCACCCCAGAAAATCCTATTGAAAAACTATGGTTATACCAGCGACTGGGACCTCGTAGTCTACACGAACTGCATCTACTTTTCTTTCGATTCATCGAACGAGGCCATTTCTACCCCTAAATCTCGGTGGCCATTTGATGATAAGAATCAAAGGGATACTCTATTTCTCGAAGAGCAGGACAATGAACTTTCCGAGGACTCCGAGGACTTTGAGGAGATTGGGGACTTTGAGGAATCTAAAGACTTGGAGGACTCCAAGGACTCTGAGGGCCCTAAGAACTCTAAGGACTTCAAGGACTCTGAGAACTCTGAGGACCCTGAGGACCCCGAGGACCATGAGGACTCTGAAGACCCTGAGGACTCTGAGGACTCTGAGGACTCTGAGGACTCTGAGGACTATGAGGACTCTGAAGGCTCTTGGGACTCTGAGGACTATGAGGACTACGACGAATTTCAGATTTTGGAAAGCTCCGACGACTCTGAAAGCTCTTGCGACTCTTGGGACTCCGAGAACTGTCGAGGCTCTGATAGCTTTGGGGACTTTGAAAGCTCCGAGGACTCTGAAAGCTATGAGGACTCTGAGACCTCTGAGGACTCTGAAGACTATGAGGACTATGAGGACTATGGGTACTATGCGTACTATGGGGGCTATGGGGGCTATGAGGACTCTGAGGACTCTGAGGACTCTGACGCCTCTGCGAGCCGTTGGGGCTATAGCGGCTCTGAGGCTGATGAGGGCTCTGAGGCCGATGAGGGCTCTGACCTTGACCGGCGTTCGGAAAAGCATGACTAGACTAACTCATCTTGGCTCTCATTCACATACGAGTCCCCGCTCGCCCATCCACAAGTTTGTCGCTTCAGCCTCTAAAAAAGAGCAGACATTCTGTGCGCGCCGTTCATTATGGTCTTCGTCAGCAACCCAACTGGCAATAGACTGTATCCATTTCAAGCACATAATCACTGATAAATGTGCAAAGGCTAGCCATGAAAGCCACCCATACCTTTATTCAGTATGACACTGGTCTTTCAGGGCGTCAGTCTGCCGAAAATCGACTACAGACATGGAAGCCATTCTAGCCACCCGAAATGTCCTTGCAGCCCTTTCCAGCTTTTTCATTTTTGAACAACTTTGGTCCCTACAACTTCTTTGCTTATCCACATGACTTGAGATGGAAATCTCTTTATAATCCGATATTATGCAATTCTTTGCAAATTTATCAAAGATAGAAGTCCAGGAAACATCCGTTTTGACCCTACAAGCTACAAGACACTACGGACGCTGGCGTCATCGAACTTAGCTTTGCTTTGCGATGAAGCTGTATGCATATCATCTACCATCTCACCATTCTCGCGGCGGATAGCATTATTCCTCTGTTGGGCAAGAATGGGCATCTCAACTATACCAGCGAGCCTTGCGACAAACATTTCTTCAGTGTTGTTCTTCCCTCCTTTTCTTCGGTGTAGCTCTCGTATGGAGCGAGCTTTCTATGTCTTGTAAATGTGTATTTTCAAGCTGCTTCATCCCTAGAGCTCATCGCCATACCATACCAATTACTACTGTCAAAAGATTTCACTTGAACCAGGATATATCCATATGAACATAGCACTGTATCCATAGGCTACATAAACCGAGTGTAGACTTTTGTGCGAGGCCTATTTGCATATATTATAATAATTCCAACAGGAGTCAAGACACTACTTCTTAAAAGCCTCTCCAATATGAGTGCACTCCAACGTATGGTATAGTCTTGGCTGTAAAAGTAAACATAATCCATCTCGATCTTTTCACGTCCATACTTGGTTCTAGTCTCAGTTATAGTAGTGCTCAAAACTTTTGAAAGCATTTAGCGTAGTCAATTTCTTCATTTATGGGCTTGCTACTTGTATGTTAGCACTCGTCAGAGTCCCGTCGTCTTGGCTCCTTGCACCACTGATCGTGTTAAGAACTCATATGGTCAAAAATCCCTTACAAACCATACTTTATCTCTATATGGGGCCCTTCTGTGCACTAATCCGTGACAGTAAGTTAAAGACAGCTATAGGGTTTCGGAAGGCACATAATACAATCCCATGCTTTTATCATTGGCAAGTTAAGATTATGAACAGACATAGCCGCAAAGAACCTTCCTATATACAGATAAAGTTTGTGATCTCTCTGTGATAGATTGACATGGAACAGAAATAGCACAGGCTGCTGTGAGAAGTTGTAAGATTTTGTAGCCGCCATCCAGCTGAAAAGCAGAGGCGCGAGTTTTATAAGAGTCGTGGTGATGTTAATGATGATGTCCGAAATCTTACAGTCACAGAAAACATAAGCTTCCTGCTCACGGTAGACATGCACGAGGAATTATAGAGCCAAGCTACCCACGGGATATACAGCTACATATAAAGGAATAATAAAAATATAAAGGGACTCCATGAGAAAGGTGAGTGTTTAGTCGTTTTGTGCCATCTGCTATAACAAGCAACTCCTTCCTCCTCCTGTCTATCCACGTTACTACCGGCGAAGGGACATATATTTCCACGCGTGATACATTTATACAGCGCGGTGCAAAGCTCACATCAACACTCACTTCCAGGTCACTGGTTTGTGTATGCATACCAGTTATCCCATACCACTTTCATACCAGTCAATCTTCAATGCTCAAATATACCCTTTAGGTAGCCTCTCTGGGCTCCGATAATCGAAAAACATCAAGCTTATTGCTGGATGCCACCAACATGTTGCACTACGGCCGCATACTCCAGTATCTAACGTCTTAGTCTGCTTTGCTCAAGTTACAGACAGTTGAATAGCAACGACTAATACAATGATACTGCTATCTGGGTGGTCCACCCCTCGCTTTAGATGCTACCGTTGTCCAATATGATCTACGACCGCGTTTTCGGCCGGTCACAATCGGAAAACACAGGCTTTTCAAACAAGTAGCAGAATTTAGTTTAATTTCACACGTATAAGCACGGCTTTACCACTTCTCCTGTGAGAAAATGCAAACTCTCCTATCCCTCTATCCCCTGTTGGCTCTCATCCCGACTTCTCTTTCTCTTTCTCTACATTTTCACTTAGTAGTCCTCACACGTTTCTTCTCATAATATCTATCC
>JAXHKN010000315.1:0-31135 GCA_038407165.1 Ceratocystis variospora | reverse complement strand
GTGTACGCAGAGGGTAAACATAAGTTAAAAGAGATACAAGAAAGATAAAAGAGAGAGAAAGTAAGTGCGAGTGCGAGAGAAGATTACATAGCAGCACATGCCGCAAACACAACTTAGAAGGCCTGGACAAAGCATGCTAGGGAGACAATAAGTTTCTCGATGGCTAGACGAGCATAGCATGGCTGAGAAGATGAGATCCCTGCAACTGGTAAAAGAAGAAGACGTTGCTCAAGTTGAAAGCGTCCATTTGGTTCCAGCCCAAAAGCCACTGACGGATGAATAACACGCGTATAGACGCAATAGGATCATATTGGGCTTCTGTGTTCGGCGCTGCTCTTTGCCGTTGTCGGCTAAGCCTAGCCCAACCTCCTTGACACACTTCTCTATTTATGCCGGTCTTCATTTCCTCGGTGTGTGCGCGATGTGTGTGTCTGTTCCAGGTTAAGAAATGAAGGGTCGAGAGCTGCATTTGAGACCGGTGTGCACATACACGTCTGAAGCGGGTTTATATTGTATGTTGTGTAGCAGGTTAAGTAGGATAAGCTGGCGATGAGAAGGACTCAGGGAAGGATGAAGAAGCAATAGTTTCCCATGCTCTTTTTTAGATTCGCCAGAGGGCAAGCAAAAAAAAAAAAGCCTTCCCACCGGGATGGATTGAGGGAATAGGCAAGATGGAAACTTGGGGTCAAGCCTGGGGCTTGTCAGGCAAAGAGTTCACAGCACACGGACAGCTTGACTACCGTTAAGAAGGTGGCATCCTTTAAGCACGACACAAAGAAAGAGGCGGCCTAGAAAAGTTGGTTGGTAGACTTGAAGTATATGTGATAATGTGCAGATGCAGACTGGAAATGGAAACACTATGCTCGACAGCCTCTTCCCCACCTTGCTGGGTTCATTGCCAGTGGTTTCCATTGGCGTCATATGGGACATTTTGCTCTCGCCCCCCTTCTTCTGCGTCTCGCTAATGAGAATGAACAGGCGAGGAAAGCATACGCAAGCACGAACGCTCAGCTTCCATTTCGCCGTGTGGGTGTTCATTTTTATCACTATTTTATTTTTATTCGTTTTTTAAATTCGAGGCAATGAAGGGGGGAGGGACCGGGTTAGTTTTGGCACTGCCTCATAGGTTTCCCGTTTCTCCTAGCCAAAACGAAAAAGATAAAAAGACTACTACTATTTGCGCGCGCATCTCTTCTGATACTATTACTACCAGCTCACACATATAACCGTTAGACAGCGGGCCAGGGCTTCTCTCGTAATAATATATTAGCGACTGCCGAAAGCCACGTCTGTGAAATTGAGGCGGACAAGGGAGAAAAGAGAGAGAGAGAGAGAGAATTTGGAGGAAGGAGGAGGGAGGAGGGAGGAGGGGGATAGGCAAGGATGCCCCAGAGGAGGCGAAAGAAGCATAACGTACGTCTTGTTTTGCCTGTCTGTTCTGGACTTGTGTCTGATGTTATATGTGAGGATTATTAACGAGACACCCTAGGTAGCTAGGACAGAGGAGATTTGCTGCTGAAAATTTGCACTTGAGAAGAACCCCGCCTTCCCCTCTTCAAGCAAGATGATAAGAGTCTATTGAAAATTGGACTGGCGGTGTACAATAAGATCGGAGAAAGAAAAGCTGAGGTGAAAGGATATGCCTGGTTCAAAGTTTATTCGTTGCGTTGTTAAGTAGGCTATGACACGTCCAAAAGTCTTCAACACACAAATAAGAAAAGAAAATCGAAGAATTGAGTCGAATATATGTCCACCGGCTAGGACAAGACGGTGAGGCCAATAAAGATAAGTCAGTAAAATTACGCAAAATAATGATTATTTTGGAGTTTATTATTTTTTCTTTTTCTATTTTACTTTTTTCCCTAGTAATATTTCTTTATTCGGCCTCGAGGACTCGGTCTGATTAGGGCTAGATACTCGATACTCGATACTCGGGCTAGGACTCGGAGCTGGATTGGGCCGGCGGAAAAAAGTAGTTGCTCCATTTGGGTTGAGTCCTGGTGAATACCTGCCTTTTTTTTATCATTTTCTCTTTCCTGACTCTAGCTTTGACTCTGTCTTTGACTTGTCTGCCACCCCCATCCATCTTACGCCGACGGGAGCTCTGATCTCTGATGTTATTGTCCATATAAATGTATAGTAATTTGCTTTTTATTTATTATTTATTTTTAATCCCATTTTCTTGTCTCTTGGTTGTTGCAGAGCGAAATGGCCAGCCTTTTTATCTATATACATTTTTTTCTTAGTGTCCAACACTACCATAACGGCCCGAGTTCCAGAAATTTGGGACCTTATTTTTATCAGAAGGCTGGGAATAGTAATCAAGCGTTGGGCTTAGGGGGTAGAAGAAGAAGTAAGACTAGATTCGAGGTTCTTGTCCCTTCTATCCTTTGGCTGATGGGAGGGGTTTCCTCGTCAACGTGCATAACAAAAAAGCACATAATAATCACACGATAGCTGGTCTGTACCCCTACAAGTCTAGAACACACCTCCCTCGTTCTACTGGAAGTGGGCTTATAGAGAAGAATGGGAGGAACAAGAAGAAGACAAAAAAATGCTGCCAGTGAGTCAAGGTGCAAACCTCAGGGACCTTTGACTACTACCAAGACGCTGATCCAAGACATCTGCCCAAACTGGACTGGGTATACGAGCAGAAGAGAAAAACCCTCCGGGGCGTGTCTACAGATACGAATGGTCAGGCTGAGCCTTACCTTTGAGGGGAGGGAAAGAGAAAACTAGAAAGAAAGAAAGAAAAACTGGGCATCTCATGCATACAACAGGGCTTAGTTGTTGTCCAAGCAAAAGGACGCGTATACCCTTGACAACTATGCAGATGTGGCTGTTACGGTGGTGGCGTCAACCTCTTCTTCTTCATCTTTCCACGGGGGTTTTATTTATTTTCATCATATTCTTTTCAAGGGTCTGTTTTCGGAGCTCGGAATAATCACCCAAGGCCTAGCCGTGAGAAACCTGCTCAGCCTGGTATCAGAAACGAAGCAAGAAACAACGATATGGAAGGAGGAGGAAACGATGACTGGAGGACAGGAAGCAGGAGTGAGGAGCGTTGCCGGATAAAGAGTACATTTTAAGTTCAGGATTTTGGAAGGCGATAAAAACCAGCTATTAAGACGTCATCGCACAGACAGCCAGGCCTTTTTTTTTTTTATTACCTTGGGCTGGGAGAGGAGAGAAGAGAAGAGAACGAGCGAGAGCCCTTCCTTGCTTTGCTTGGCCTGGGCTCTTTTGGTTCCGCCCAGTGTAGACATTCCGGCCTATTCACCCAATATATCCTTATATATTCTAGAATCGGGATTTGCAAGGTATACTAGCAACTTCGAGTAACGTAGCAAGAATACTAGAGACGTAGAATAGGCCTCGTAGGAGCGTATCTCCACGCCCGGCCTATCGTGGCCCTGAGGATAAAAAGAATATGGAAAGTGCCAAATGTTGAGTGTTTCTTCCTTCCTTCAGGCCGCAGACGGCAAACATGAGGATCAATTAACCTCAATCATCCCGATTCTGTCTTGCTCGTTTTTGCCTTTCTCCTCTTATGTCTGTCTTTATTACAGCTATAGAAGCTTGTGTCGGTGGCATGCTTCTTTTAAGGGGTTGAAGGGGAAGGAGGGGGGAGGGGAGGAAGAGGAAGAGGCAGGACAGAGAAGGTTTACCGATCTCTCTCCCCGGTAGTACCTCCGTTAAACAGCACACACACAACACACACACACACACACACACACACACACACATACATACATGTTCACACATACACGTTCACACAATCTCTCCTTAGTTTGGCTTGTCAGACAGATTGTGTTTCTCCTTCCGGGCTCCTGGGTCAAAAAAAGCCCCTGCTCTCACATGTCCAATCCCAGCGGAATCCTGCTCCTGTGAAGCCAGAGCCAAGGTGTTACGATGGAGCCTTTGACGACATATCAGGTTATTAAGAAAGAATTAGAATAAGAAAATAAGAAGAGATAGTGCCAGCGAGTTCCTTAAGTCAAGAAGGCTAGGATAACGGCCTAGAACTTGCCGGAGCTTCCTCTCAATTTTGGCATGAGCCCGGCGTCGGTGCTGTTTTGAGCAAACTGTTTCTTGGGACCAACCAAAAGTACAGTAGCAGGCGAGTATATAGCCATGTAGCTAACATAATAGGCTGTCGAAGCCCTTATCATAGCACCCTGTAGACAAGGATAGTGCCGTTGACCAAATTTCTCATTCTTCTCTCCTCTTCCTGCTTGTTTATTCGTTCCCGGTCCTTTTCACCGAATGAATACCGGCGCGTCTTCCTTTCAAAGCTATCCTGGACGTAGCCAAGCCATAGTGAGAATATTGAGGGGATAGAAAACTAAAGACGTGGAGGAAGCGAGAAAAGGGTGAAAATAAGACACACTTTTTTTTCTTTTTTTTCTTTCTTTTTTTTCTTTTGTTTCTTGTGAACACTGGGTTTTAGTGATGCACAGTTGTCATTTTTAGTGAATCAATTGCAGTAGAGTAGGTTGGTAAGATGGTGTGAAGATATGTAACTTTTCTAACTCCGATGTTTTGTCTTACCCCCCCCCCCCCATCATCATCATCTTATTCTTCTTCTTGAAGGTCGGGGTGTTTCCTCCCTCGTTACCCCCTCTTTCTTTCCTTCTCGCTGTCCTTCTTTCCGCCTTATTCTCTCACCACGTCATTGGCTTGCTCTTTGCTCTGTGCCGCCACCTCCTGACATTTTGTCTTATGCACGGATTTATTGGAGAAAAAGAGACACGCCCCTCTAACCCCGGCCATATCCCAACCCACATCCCCTCCTTCTTGTCATGGCCCATGGTCTGAGCCAAGGATCCAGGGTTCATGTGTTTGGCGACTGAGAGAATTTGACGTGCTGATGAATTTGAGTGTGGGTCGCATTCGGCCGTGAAAACTCTTGACCAAGCGGACAAGTCTTTTTTGGAGCTAGGGTACGTAGGGGGTAGGGTGGCAGGTAGAATGGATAAGTAATTGTCAATAAGCTGGGTGAGGAGTTGTTGGCGTTGGCTAGTTGGTGTCTGTGGTCTTGTGTGTCTGTCCGTGTTTGTGCTTGTGCTTGTGCTCGTGCTTGTGGTGGATACTGGAATATGGGGTCTATGTATACGCGCCATTACTTATGTACATGCATATACATATATTGGGTATATGCATATATGCATACTGTACACACACACACTCACACTCACACTTACACATCTGACCTCCATTACTGGAATCATCATGTTTGAAAAGTACGATGGCTGGGCGGCGGGGAGAGGCAATGAAACAATTTTTTTTTTTTTTTTTGGAAAAGCACCGTAAAAAATACCAATGATACTGCCTTAGAGACATACCACGTAAGTAGCGCCTTCTTTACTTCTTTTTTTGTCTTTCTCTCAAGTCTCCTAATAACGCCGGCACACGTGTACACGCAAACACTTCTCGTGTCTCCCCTTGCTATCTGGCTTGGCTAAAACAGGCAGAGCAAATAGACCGGCGGCATAAATACCAGAGAAAGCCAAACGACAGTAAGCCCCATGCTCCCTATTATAGCAAAGTTGCATTAAGAACACCGACAGCAAGCCAACAAACAGTGTCATGTTACAATCACAGGTAAAATTCCGGATTCACACTGCGGCCGTTAGTGCTGCATGTTAAACCGCAAGTGTATGTACATAAGAGCGGCACAGTGGCTAAACATTATACTGCTGTTCTCCAAACGGGCACCATGTAGCAGTAGTGTAGTAGTAACAAAATACGCATATGGACGGAAACAAAGAGAAACGAGTCGATGTGTAGGTACAGTGCATAACACAGTAACTGATCCATGAATGTTTCCTTATTTTTTTTTGGAGTCACGGTCTTATCACCAGCACAATAATAAGTCACGATTGAGCTTAGCGGTAAATAAATCACGAGAATGGAAAAGAATACGACATGAAAGCCCGGAAAATTAAATAAATTACAGGTTATTTGGGCTCAAGTGGCAAGGCCTAAGGTGAGGAGAAAGGTAGGTATATCTGGCGTCCGGAAGAGTAAAGATGGCTTCCAAGTTGCCTATGCGGCTACTGGCGATGACAAATACTGGGCAGAAGAAAACGTCTGGAGCAAATAATTAATCACTAGACGACGAGGTGTGCAATTGGCTTCTATTGGGCTGTTGCCTGCTAATGACTCGAGTAAGACGACTAGAACGGAGACGGAAGGGCCATGAACCGCAGTTGCCTAATTATGCTATTGCCCTTCTAATTCTTGAGAACCAAGAAACAAAGAACTTGTACCATACAGCACAGTTACATCACCCATTCTTTCCTCTCATTGTGCTTTCAAGGCTAATTGTTGGATAAACTAGCATGGCCGAATTGTACTCGAGGCGGGTCGGCGAGGTTCTTTCCCTCTCTAAAAGATAGGAAAGCAACCTTGCATTTTTACGGGCGCCTGCTCCCCTGTGTCGTCGAATCATACGATGATGGACTTTGAGAAAAGACAGCATTGGAATTGAGCATTTTTTGCCGGGCGGAATGAAAAGAAGAGTTGTGGCTGTATTATCATTTTAGTTACAGAATAGCCGGAGACAAGTAAACAGTATGGGAAGGACAAGGACGTTGCATGGCATGGCAATGGCCTTCTAACACTTGCCGGACGACTTTGCCGGCTATGCCAGTGACGCTATCTCTTTTCCCCCTGTTTTTACCTATTTTTTCTTTTTTTATCCTCTGTCTTCGTCATATATATATATATATATGTGTGTGTGTGTGTGTACTAGGCCTAGGTCACATCCTGGGTATGCTAGAGTAAACGCCTGTGAGAAAAGAACAAGAAAGCCAAGACTAGCCTGGAACTCGACCTCTTTCTCCTCCTTGAGCTCTTGACGCTTTACTCCCTTGTTCTCTTGCTTCCTTGCTCCCTTGCTCCTACTTCACCATGGCCTCTCGAACCTTGGGTCTTGGCCTATGTCTTGGCCTTGACTCGAGGACCGGGATATCAGAGATCTTTGCAGCTTGGACTTGGTCGGGCCAGGCCAGAGTTACATTGGCGCATCGCATCGCATCAGTGGGGCGGGCGACTCAGCAAAGTCGAAGTCTAAGTCTTGGCCAAGTCTTAGTCAAGTCGAGCTAATCTAGCCAGTCAAGAGTTTGCGCTTCTATCGCTCATACTACGACAAGGAGGATGTGTGTGTGTGTGTGTGTACTGCAGAGAACGCAAAGCACGAGTGCAGGGTTGTTCGTCCAACCAGATCGGCCTTGCATTATCTGTATATGTATACATAAATGTTCATACACTTTTACTCAATTATTCCTCGAGCCACCAGAGAAGTGAAAACCCCATTGTGCAATAACGCCATTGGCGATCCCCTCACCCACTCATTCATCATCCTTCCTCTCTCGCTTTCCCACTTTCTTTCTCTTTTCTCCACGTATAGTACCCGCAAGGTGGGGGACTTAAGAGACAGAGACAGAGAGACCCACCCCATAAATGCTTGCTGTATTCAAATTCGCATTGGTTTTTTCCGCACCGACTCCATGCCCTTGTCCTCAAATTGATTTCTTTTTCTTTTTCCTCTTCCTTCTTCTTTCATGGACGAGGTAAATTCGCTGTAGCGAAGAGGCGAAGAAGCGACTAGGGGGAGGAGGGGCTACTCTATCTTCTCTCCATCTTTCTTTCCTCGTGCATGCTGTTCTCAACGAATGTCGTCTTGTTAGGGCCATTGCCTATTTGTAGCTTCCTCGGGGAGCCTTTCGACAAATAGTAATAGTGTATATGCACGTATACGTTGTGACGATATGACTATTATGCCTTGGATTCATGCCCTTCTTCACACACAGCGTAGACACCAATTGCTTTAGTTTGTGTGTTCCTTGTCTCCCCCTAGTTCTATATTCTGTTTTCATTGCTGGCCCTTGGGTTTTTTCCCATCCCTATATCTTTTTCCCTCGTTTGTATTGTACCCCACCCCCTCCTCTTCTTCATAGGGCTAGGAAACCTGGCTGGAAGGATCAGGCTCTCCTTGGGAGCTGACTTGCTTGGCCAGGCCTATCATTTCCTATTTTCCTCTGTTCTTGTTTCCTGTTGCATATTAGTCCTAAACTTGAAACCTGGCCTTGGGCTTCAGGTCGATGACCACGTCCGTCAACTCCACTCTCCTGCTTCCATGCTTCCCCACTACCAATGTATCTATATGGTGTGTTAGTTGTTAGTTTTTGGGTTGTGATTACCTGTTGGCTGCAATTTGACAAATTTCGCGTCCTTGGCCAAGACCGAAAACCGAAGGCTCCAAGGCCTTACAAATACTGTGCGTCGGTATCTCTTCTTCTTCTCTCTTTCTCCCCAAATTTCCATGCCCACCCATGTATGACGTTGTGACTGTGACCCGAGGGCTTTGCTATTGTTGGCTTTAGCTCCAGCCATTTTCGGCATTCACTGATAGTGCCGCCTAGCCTTTTGTTTTCAGTTTCGTTATTCCTTTCTTGCCCCTAAGTAGTGATGTAGCATATCCTCCCTTGCTCAAATCCCTCGCTCGATGCAAGCAGAACATAGCCTAGCCAGCTGTTGGTGCACGTACATCACAGGGTAAATGTATGTATAGGAAATTCAAATGGAAGCCACCGTAGGCGACGGTATGTTCCTCAGCTGGTTGATCTTTGGCTCTCTCTATTCTTCTTCTTCTTCGTCACCCCTCCCCCCCCGCCCCTTTCTATATTGGGCTCATTGATCGGACTTGTTCATTTCCGAAGTTTGGGCTTGGAAAAAATTGATACAAAGGCCACCGTTTTGCAGGCCTCGTCTCGATATCCTAACATGGATAATGCACATTGAAACATCGTTGCGCTTTGTACGGGTCTCTTCTGACTTGAGAGGCCCGCCCCCTCACCTTCTTCTCATCCTCTGTCTCCGTTTTTCGCTCACAGGCTGGATAGGAAATGCACACTAGGTTATGCGCTACCTCTATGTGCGCTGTTGCACTGCAGCACCTGCAATGCAACAGTAACTAGACTGCGATGGGCATAGAAAAAACTACCTGTCATATTACGTTAGTGAATTGGTCCGAGAGAGAGAGAGAGAGTGGGTGAGAGCGAAAGTGGAAGAAGGAGAGGGAAAACAACACCACAAATCCGTCGAAGCACTGACATCTATGTCGTCTTGTCTTCTGCTCTTTTCCTCCTTCCCTCTTCTCTTCTCTTCTCTCTTATCTCTCTATATCTCTCCCCTCCCCCATTTGTCTACACCGATGTACGCATCTTGAATAAAAGAAAAGTAAATATGAATAAAAAAAAGGCTCCATATAGTACAGGCCTTCCCCCCTCAAGGCCTGTCTAATTTTACTCATCTAGTTGGGACTGGGCCAACAACCCAATTAACATGTTGCAGGCCAGTCGAGTTGAGCAAATGGCGACTGTTCTATCAGAAGCGTTACATTGTGTACATGTGTACGTATGTATATACACGCACATTGGACGCATACGGTGTCATGATTGCCACAGGACTCAAGATCTTGTGACCTTGCTGCATATATTGACTGGTTATTCGCTGAAAAATGGGGTGCCTTGGTGCAAAAGCAGCTCACCATATCCACTCTGACATGCAATGCAATGCACACACACCACAAAACACGCATTCACTCAACCTGGCCTGCAACTAGACCTGCATTATTTGCTTCGCCCCCGTTACCCTCTCTTTGTCTCTGTCTCGTCCCTATTAGAACCGTGCTGGTGACAATGCATCTATATCACTCTCGTCACCATCATCACACCACAATCTAGCAAAGAATCCCATCTATCCAGCTCACGTAGATCATGATGGGCTGTCTCATTGACAAGGCAAGATTTCCCATTGGCTCATATTCCGAGTTTAAAAAGACACCGCTTGTAGACGCTAGCAATCTTACGTTCTGCATCGGTCACATTGGGAACCGATGTTACATCTATGGTGGATATTATCAGTGTTGTATTGACGGGTTGAGCTTTATAGCCTTCAATGCTTTTTGAGTCAGATTAAGAGGGGAAGAGGGGGAGAAAAAGAAAATCCCCAAATGAGATATCCAGCGAGAGAGATATGGTGCATACAGCGCGACTGGCCTTGCCAGAAAAACCAGGCATTTGTTTGCAGAATGGCGTGACTGCGGGTATGGTAGCCAAGCTGGGCGGATATAGTAAAACACCTGTCTTTCATTAGGGAGCGACTTTCTTGAGCTATAGAAGGGACATACAGCGGGCTTACAGGCAGCAACAGCAGTACAGATAGAGAAAGAGAAAGTGAGAATCAACGCAGATGATCTCCTCTCCTCTTCTCCTCCTCTCCTCCTCCCCCCACAAAGAGACGGCCACGAGAGACCCAAGTCAGGCAATGAGCTGCATTAGAAAAGAGAGAATGAGAAAACGGCCTGTGTCTTGCGCCCACTCCCACAGAGTTAACTGCCACATGGCTAGGCCCAAAGGATTAGGTTGGGAGGAGAGGCTGTGAAAAGAAGAGAAAAAAAAAGAAAAAGACGCATGAAGCTGCAGTGAGTTGTGGAGTGAGCGGGTGGAGACACTTTTTCTAGGCAAGCGGTTGGGTATGCATGCTCATATACATACCATATACATACAGATAAACATGATGCATGTTTAGTGATGCCTCATGGGGATGTGGCACGGAGACAAGGCGACGTAGAGCTGAGGTAGAGGACCACATGTCACCAAACAACGTTTGCCTCCATGATAACCAGGGCCCCACACTGTAGCCTGGCCACCGTGTATTGCATTTGGGTGTAGCAGAGGGGACGTGATGTGAGCAACCGGCTGTTTGATCGTCGTATAACCACTTCCATTCTGCGAATCACGGAGGGCGTGCAACCACCAGTCTTGACGCGCGGGAATCTATTTTAAACATCAAAGTGTCCTTTGTATGCTTGGAACGCGCCAGTATCATGATTGGCGATCCTAGCTTAGCCGTGATAGAACGCATTGCGTGTTTGGAATGCGCCTATAAAACATGTATTGAACAGCTGGCAAGATGCGGGGTAGGATGCAGCATAGATAGACTGCCTGGATCTGGGTCTGGAACAGCATATTGGTCCTGGACAAACCTGATGGCTACTTTGGTCTTGGCCAGAGACCGTTGCAGGTGCTAATATTGCAAGAAAGTTGACCATGTGCATATTAGTAGCCTTTGTTTGTGTTACTAGCCAGTTTGACACCAACAGTAACATAGATCTCACTTGCGCACAGCAGTATTATGCCAAAATAAAAATACGAAACCCAAAACCAGGTAAGCCGTGGGATAGTGACGTAGTGACACCCGAACCTCAAGGTCATGATGCTAACAGCAAGCCAACTTTTGTGTAACCCCAAGACCCACCACTGACAAAAATGGGAAAAAAATGAACAAAATACAGCACAGGGGATTCTCGTGTGGCTACGCACCATAAGGCCTGCCCAGAACTTCGTCGTTTAACCAAGGAGAACAGACGGGATCACTTGTTTTCTACGGACTATGATGCAGTTATATCCGTCTTCTTCCTGGTCTCTCTCGGATCGGATTTTCGAGTCCGGTGTATCTCCCCACTTCACGCTCAAGGGCCCGCTTTTGCGGGACCGTTTTAATATGGATCGGGCGCTTTGTTCTCCGCCTGGGCCCGATCACCGGATGGCATCATGGGGTCCTTCTGGAGGACTGCGTCGGGACTTCCCCACGGCTTTTTTTCCTTGTTGCTTCATTCAACGTCTACCTACTGGTTTTCAACACTAATACTATGGAAATCATGGCCGTATGCCACCGGCAAGGGTAGGAGTTATTTCGTGCTACAGGAGAGGATTCCAAATTTGTGATGGCCAAAAATACAGCGCACGACACATACAACACCGAGGATTCGCATGTGGTCACCCACCATACTACTATTTCGGCGCTCTGTGGCTTGACTCGGGGGGAGCGGACGGGACCCCGTACTTTCCACAGGCTATGGTCGTATGTCGGTGAAAACCGGCCCAAATTGATGCCTATAAAGGCCTACCAAAGTCGACTGCATAAATGGGTGAAGACTTGCCATGCATACGGAAGAATAAAACCGCTGTACTCCGCCGAGGCCTATCCCCCGCGCCGAAAACCTATGGCCTTTTAGACTAATTTACACGCGGTCGTCACAGACCAAAAACACCAGATACCCAATCCTGGAAACCCGCAGGCACGCCCTAGGGCTATGCTGGATTGAGAGCTCTCCTGGCCTGAGAGCCAGACCCTGAAAAGGCATAGGAGAGGCTTAAAGTCTAAGCAAACCTGTAATTGCTGACCGCCCGGAGGCTGCTGGAAGATAACATCAACCAACAGCTTCCGTCCGGAACACGCCGTCGTACTGCTGCGAAATAACAGTAGGTAGACGTAAAAGAATATAACAATAAGAGGCAGCAAACGCAGTCTGCGTCTGTCTACCAGGTTTTTTCCGTTAGACGAATGCAATCAAAAAGAGAAAAGAGTGATAGAACAGGCAAAGATAGGTCAGCTTTGAAAGAGAACACTAATGTCAGACTTTGGGACCTCTCTCTCTCAGTAACTGGCAACAAAATTGAGCCGCGGCAGCCGCTTTTCTGGGCAGAGGACAACATCAACGCACTCTCCTAGGGCGAGAGCTCTGTGCTGACGGTTGGTAATAAGCAGCATCTAGGGTGCCACAAGCAAAAAGAAAAAGGGAATTGATCTACAATTATTAGCTACTCTACTCAGGAGTAGTATCGGGAAATGACATCACTCAAGCCGCTTTTGTCCAGCGGAGTACACCATCATATTGTTGTGCGATGTTAAGCAGGCAGATGGGAGCGTATCAGCTTGAAGAGTGACGGAATTTGTGCATGTAGAAACATCATGAAGACCCAGCAGCATGCATACCCCAGCCAATGCTATGCGTTCTGGCCATCTCAAACAAAAAGTATCTGAGGTCTCTCCCTTGATATATAGCTAGTATCAAAAGGCACCGAGGTCGGAGTGCAGGGTACAGAGCGTAGAGTCTATAGCGAGCTCATGTATGTCACACAAGAGTGCGCCTGGGTGTTCAACATGACATTACATAGGGCCTCGAAAAGAGGAAGGAAAAAAGAAAGAAAAAAGAAAGAAAAAAGAAAGAAAAAAGAAAGAAAAAAGAAAGAAAAAAGAAAGAAAAAAGCAAGACGTTACATGTGCTTGAGTCAAAGCCGCATAATCCGGATCTGTGGTGCAAGCAAGACGTCATGGGATCTGAAAGCACCTCTAGGCGCTCGCTCGTTCCCCATAGGTGCGCATGTATCACTAAGATCTGGGACCTCCAGAGTCGCCACGAACTATTGTAATGTTGTAATACAAGAACGGCATGGTTCACGTCATCTACGAACAGTTGGATCCCGGAATTTTGGGCCTTTGATGGCCCCAATACTAGTTGGAGCTGGGGCATAAGCTGGATGGCACGAGACTATGATAAAGGGTAGCAATGTAATATAGAGATGGGGGTGTAAGCCTCTATGGAGGTGGTAGTCTCGGGCACTCCTAGGAAATCGACTGGCCTTTTTAGGTAGTTGGCTGATGGCTCTTCTTACTCCGCGAAAACAGCGAAACAGCTCGGTCATATGCTTGGCGGGCTCTACTGATGAATCATGACGCTGCCACAAAGTCAAACCGAGAAAAGTACCACCCTCCGTGTCTCCGGCCGTAGTATACTTTGGGTCTCAAAGAGTTATGCAAGACTGGTAACATGTGGGGGATACGATGTGGTGTTACTGTACAGGGCTAGTAGAAGATTGTTTCCGGTGTATGTGCGTTGGTCTTGGAAAGCCATCCTTCGCTTCTCCAGGACGTTGGGAGCCAAGTTGCCATGGCTGAAGGCAAGATAGCCTGGCATGCTAGAGGGGTAGAATTGTTCGGTATAAAACCAGGAATCTTTCTACTGGCCTTTCGCTATGCTGCAACTTACCATGCAGCACATAGACTACTGGCCTAGTATGCGGTGTGCCAGCCGCTGAAGCCTGCAAGAGTCAGCATACACAACATGGTAGCTTTCCTCTACAAAATCAGTCGTAACTATCCAAGAGGATGCGCTGGAGGAAGGTGGCTAAGCCAACGCCATTGGAGGCCATGTAAATGGCTAAAGATGCCGCTGCAAAATTGCTAGAAGCTTGACATGCCGGTTGGTGATCCAGGAATATGCTCAATTATATCACTCCTCAATGCCCGTGTTAAGAGCTGCAACTAATCATTCTCCAACAACAAAGGAGAAAAATAACAACTACGGCTACATGGATCTACACATAGCGGACTATACAGTGGGGTAATTTCTTAGAGGGATGAGAAGAAATCTGTGATCTTACATCCTTTAGTTACTCATCTGCTTTCTAGCCCATGGTTCTATCTCAGCACCAGATGGAACGTGACAAGCCTAAACTTGATCCTTCTGGTGGCAATGCCGTGGAAGGAGCTGTCAAGCACTTTGCAGAGAAGGTATACAACGGCTCGCCCCTCGAAATCGAGGCATTCTAGAATCCTAAGCTACATAAGTATTGAGAACTCAGGTGCGTCGCTATTCAAGCATCGCTGTGCAAACAGCCGCAGGTGCAGATGTTAGTGCAACATAGTCCTCCGAACGGTCTCTTCAAGTCACCCGCTGGAAATTGCAGCCAAGGGTAACTGAGCAGACCGGTTTTGCATACGCAACACTTCCAGGCATGGAAAGACCCCCCTTACACAATTGGGTACAAGCCGCCACCCAGACTGGCTCAGAACCAGGCTGTCACAAGGCTGGACTCGGATATGTAGGCGACTCCTGATGTAATTGCCCGGGATATCAAGAGTCGCGAGCTTGCTCTTCAAACAACTCGTCAGTTCTGTTGTTATGCGGGTGTTTTTTCTGCGTGATGGGCATGTACAAAGGGGGGGGGGGGGGGGGCTGTTGGTTCCCTCCCTCAACATCAGAGACGATTCTTCCTGTGTTCCCAAACTTTATTTCAAAAAAGGCTGTGAGACACCCTGGCATTGTGAGCCTGTCGCACAAGTCTTTGCTGTTGTTCTCCAGGCTACCTAATCAACACCAACACCTCTACCGCAAGCTTGGCAAAACGCGACTGCAAGTCTCTACATTTAGTGTGTGTAGGATGTGATGACGTGTTGGGGAGAACCCTAGAGCCAGCACACGAAGAACAACGCGCAACATCCTCCAAACTACAGCGTTGACAGGGATCTAAAATGCTTCCTCTCCGGGCGGCCTCGATGGCTGTCCACAGAGTGGAACTCGAAATCCGAGACGTAACGACGACAACCATGACTGCGATTCTATTCATTCACCCACCGCAGACCACATGGTGCCATAGATCAGCGGCCCTGAGAGATTTCCAGCTAGATAAGAAAAAAGGTGGCAGCAGCGCGCTCAGAAAGGGCAGTCAAGCCTCCAGAAAAGAATCCGAAACAGGCAGTCCTACACTGATCGACGATTGGCGGCCCAATGAACCTAGAGTGTCTCGGTTCTATCCACCATCCCTTCTTTCCGCTCTCCTCAGCATAGTTGATCTCATTGAGTCTTGGTGCTTTGGCTGTGGTATCTTTACACACTACCTGCTTATGAATTACGCTGAACAGCTAGCTTTCAAGTATATCGAACAGGCCGGAGCAGACAGCATCGGCAAGATCATCGCCGCATTTGCTACACACTACAAGCGCCAGGCTCCTCACTACGATGCCACGCTACGCAACATTATCTACAAAGTAAATACTGGTAGGAGTATGGCTGTGAGACTAGAGCAGGCAAGAGTTAATCCCTGCCAACCTCTCAGCACTATTAGCTCTGACATTCAGTGCTGGAAAAAACGGACACTGACCAAGGGAAGAAAAAAAGCCTCCTATCCAAGAACTACAGGCATCTGTTGCAGATAAGCTTGTAGAGAGGCGTCTAGAGCTGTAGTGGGAAACATATTGCAGCGACTCAGTTGTCTCCTATGTTGGAGCGGACTGGTTGTGCTTATAAAAGAACATATAAGAAACACTATACCCAATATATCCCAGCCTCCATGGGCACTATATGGAAAACAATAACTATCAATCCAGACCCCAGAAGCCATTGCTGAAGCCGAAAAGCTAGCTTCAGGCCAACTGATGCCAAGCCACGGCAAGGGGACAACAGCAACCGCCAAGTTTCTAAAGGCTCAAGTTCAAGCCTATCAAGGGGTGAAGATTGCATGAGTATGAGAGAGACTTTTATAAGCATCGCCTGCACAGAGCAGAAGTCCATCGCTACTATGTTCCCACAGACGAGCACTCTTTTCCGGATTCCTCTCGCTGTGTGCCTGCAGAAGGGGTGTGTCCAAAGCGAAAACGCAAGAGGGCCACGGAAATGCAAAGGGGCATAATGGGGGCATGCATCTGAGCAGTAAAGGTAAGCATATAGCCCGATATGTGAAATCGCTAAAGCATAAATGGGCCCAGGTACGATATAAATTGCGATGCACTCACTCTGCAGCGCTCTTTTGCCGGTAATATCGAAGCACCTCTCAAGTGCCTCTACCCGCCCAATGCACCAGCGGAAACTTTCGAACAACCCTTATGCAGCAACATTACATTTTGAGTCTCACACGCCATCTATCATAATCTAGAGGTCACACCATCGCCTCTATGCTAGATAATCTGCAGATATTGCGCCTTTACTCAGATTCCACGCCTGCCGCCCGACTGCGTTAGAGCAAGCCTGGATATTCTATATCAAGGAGTCGCTGGCCCTTGGTTTCATAGTAGCTTATTGTTGTCTGTGTTGATAACTTCACCATCTAGCCAAGCTATCGACGTAAGCAGATAGTGCCTATTCTAGGAGCAACTTGTAGCATAGATACAATGAGAAAGTCTGTCCGGGGCTCATTGGGACGAGGTGAATGCTATAAGTCACTAGGGTTGGCAACCCTGAGGGTACATGAGGCTCCATAAATACGGCTACGATTTAGCCAGGCTTAAGCATGAATCGTGGGGAATTATCACGAAGTAGCCCGTTCTTTTGCTCTCCCATTGTCGTCTTTATTCCAAGGCAGTTTCTCATCTGAACTAGATATTTGGTACAGTCTCTGCTTTTCTTGTCAAGGCTTACAGTCTCCAAACTTCTTTCGCTATCCATCTTATGATCTAATGAACATCTTGGGCTTTGCTACTCCTCGCTCCACTCCACCCCGACTTTCCCGTTCCCCTCACCAAAAAAAGCCGCTATCCGCCAGCCGACATTTGCTACTGCCATATCTTCGCCACTATTAGCTAAACTACAGCGACATTTGCAAAGACGAGCACATTTTCCTTGCTCTTTGCTCAGCAGTTGAACTAGATCTGGCATTATCCTTAGCAGCCAGCCCTCTCTGTTGTACGCGCCTTTCTCTTTCTCCCTTCTATGTCTTTTTGATGGAGGAGGGGATGCCTTGGTTACTGTGATAGAGACGTCATAGTCTCCAAGACCGCTTTAATTTTGGCCTCGCCTTGTTTGTTGTCTGCCATACTGACTCTTTGTTTTCTTGCTTTCATAGCTAGTGCCACTCACTTTCGTTTCTTCATTGCTGTGCCCAGTCGCGCCCATCGGTTTGGTCGTCTCTCTGCCTAACGAACTAGCTCTGCTTTACCCAACACTGTGCCACCCATTTTCACACCCTTGCCAATTGCTTGACCTCTATCTACAAGAGGCTCCTGACTCCCAATCGAACATCGATACTGGCACTGACTGAAGCTCTGTCCGCAACCCCGTATCTGAACCAAACCCAGCCATATATTCTCCCCCCCTTCTTCCCGCACGCTTTTGATACCTGTCATGGCCTCCTTTGTCGTAGAACTATGGGAATCCATTTTCACTCCCGGCCCAACTCCCGTGCTACTTAAAGCCACCAACGCAACATTTGCTGCCTTACAACTCCTGCTACTCCTTTTGCTAGTGAGCACTTATAGCATCCACTTTGTTGCACTCTCCATAATATCTGGAGGGCTCTGGTGGGCTATCAACTGGTTTGCGGCCGAGCTTGCTATCCACCAGGCCCAAGAAGATGCTAAATTGAAACAGCAGCAGCAACATCAAGAACACCGACACTCTAGCGGGCTACTAGACGAAGCTAAAACCAACGACACCCAGCCGCCGCCCAGTGATGCTGATGACGACACTGAGGTCGATGAAGCTACCCCCGCGCTCGTACGAGTAGAAACACCAATCTCAACGCCCCCTGCCACTTCTGTGCCAGAGGAGCATAAGGCACCCCCGCCTGTGTTGATCGGCCAGACCCAGAATGCAGACAAGACAACGCTCAATAGTCGGAATGTTGAGCCAACCCCTGTGACTGGAGAGCTGAAGCAACGTCTGGATACGTCGGGAAACCATTCCAGTGCCAGTACTGAGGACGAATGGGAGCGGGTATCGGAGTATGAAAAGGATAAGTAAAGGGTTATTAATGTACATGTGTGCTACATGTGCATGTGGCGGCACGGGGCTGCCTTGTTATTCTTGATGTGCATTTGTTCCTGTTTTGACTTCAGACGGTAGACTAGACATGTTTGATGAATAAATGACGATAGAAGCAAACAAATGAACCGCCTGTTGTCCTATAGCTAAGGGGGATTGTGTCTGTGCTCGGTGCCTAGTGCTCTATGTCTTGTGCCCTACACACTATGGAAACTGAGGCGACAATAAGACATGGTATCACGCGTGTTTCTTATGTTTTATCTTCTGCATACAGCCTGATTCTAGACATGTCCACTCCTTTCTCACTTCCGTGTCAATTGCGATTGCAAGTAGCACAGCCTCTCTTGTTCTGGACCTAGATATAACAGCGGCCGTCCCTTTATTGCGGGGGGAAGGGAGGGGCTAGAATGCTGTAGATTGCTGTGGCTGGAAGCTAGGCTTTTATGCAACAGAAATCCAAGTATGCCATGTCCTTTTCCTTACTTCTATGAAATGCTATACTGCTTATTTCTTGCTGTCGCCGTTGGCGCGGGGACAAAGCCCCCATTCAGCTGGCCTAGCAAGCTGTGTTTTAGGGACTCACCACATGGTGCTGTATCAAAATTATCCTCACGTTGCGATAACTAATTAACCCATCGCTCTAGAAAAGGGATGATGCATGGGTGGTGATATATTGGTGAGCTGCATCGCATTGGGCCCAACAAGCCGCATCAGCCTAGTAGCTGGGTCTGGGCTCCTTACATGCAGTCGAACACCCATGCATATCGTAGCAATGTGCATTGATTGCACTGAGAGCTCAGCATATTAGGTATCTGCAAGTATCCCAAACAAACAACAAGCTACATGTGTGCCTACTTGGCAACACATAGCCGGACTAAAATGAATGGGAGACGTTATTTGATCTTGGTGATTCCAGTAGACGTGGAATATGTTTGCATCAAACCAAATCAAATGCGCGGGCGGGACTATTTTTTGGCTCCAAGTGTCTCCTGGCATGTCGATCATTCAATGGTTGTGATGACTAAGCACATATGACCCACTCCGTCTTTGCTGACCGCAGCTCCGGGGCTGGTGGGCCCACTTAAACCCGGCTGATTAAGGTGGGACGAAGGGGAGGGGACTAGCGAAGTACAGAATAGGCAATGCCAGAGGTTGAAAAAGGGCCGTAAACGAGGGAAGCACTGTTGTTTCATGCCAGAACGCCATGGACTTTTCTTCCGCCTCTTTTCGAAAAAGAAGAAAGAAGTTAAATTTAATGGAATTAACTTGAATTAAATTAAGCTAAATTCACTTGAAATAAATAACATCAAGGAAGACCCGCTATACCGTGGTGAGGCCGCCTCTGCCTTCCCCCTCATTTGTCTCTCTCATAAAATTCCAACTGGAGCTTCCCTGCAGCCCAAAGCCAGAGCTTACCCCAGTAGCTCCCTTCCTTCCCTTGGCCTTGCCCCTCCTTCCCCCCCCCCCTTTACCTTCTTGCATTGTCATCCTGAACAAGCAATTGCCAAAACGTAACTGCCACATTAAAAGAGGGGCCCCAACCAATCCAGGCAAGCACCTTGTTTGGTAGCTTATGGAAATTGTCTTGCTTGGTGCAATTGCTCTTTTGGTAAGCTCTCGAGGGACTGTCCCCTCTATTATTTATTTGAACCTTAATTCAGCTTGTTTTTCTTTTTCTTCTTGTTCTTCTCCTCCTTCTCGTTTCCTTTCCTATTTCCCACCATCATCCAACTTCTACTCTTCGTCTCAATCATTGCCATCTTAATTCTTCACTATGAGTGTCAAGACCGTTGAGTTCTCTCCTTTCCAGGACCAGAAGCCCGGAACGTATGTTGCTTCGATCCCCTCCCCCCCCCTACCCCCATCACAGCCGCTTCTCTGGGCTGTTCCTACAGACTTGGTGCGCACAGCTAACTCAAAGCTTGATGCTTTTTTTTCGCTGCTATAGCTCCGGCCTTCGCAAAAAGGTCGTTGTTTTCCAAAAGCCTCACTACAGCGAAGCCTTCGTTGCTAGTATCCTGCTGTCTATTCCCGAGGGCGCCCAGGGTAAGAGGGAAACTTCTACATTCTAAGATTGCATTTTCTAGTCAGCTCCCCCCCCACTGACTCTCCCTTTTTCCCATCCTCTAGACGCTTTCCTCGTCATTGGTGGTGATGGTCGCTACTGGAACCCCGAGGTTATCCAGCTGATCGCCAAGATCGGTGCTGCTTATGGTGTCAAGAAACTGCTGATCGGCCAGAACGGCATTCTGTCCACCCCCGCTGCTAGCCATGTCATCCGCAAGCGCAAGGCTACCGGTGGTATCTTGCTAACTGCTAGCCACAACCCTGGCGGTAAGTCCTCGACCTGAGTCTTTCCCTTGTATTCCCTTGCATATTCTGGTTTTTCTAACTTGTGCGTCTTTCCCTGCCACAATAGGCCCTACCAACGACTTCGGCATCAAGTACAACTTGGCAAACGGTGGTCCGGCCCCCGAATCCGTCACCAACAAGATCTACGAGGTTTCCAAGACTCTCACCAGCTACAAGATGGCTGACATCCCCGATATTGATATTGCCACCATCGGCACCAAGACCTATGGCTCTCTAGAAGTTGAAATCATCGACAGCACTGCCGACTATGTCCAGATGCTCAAGGATATCTTTGACTTTGATGTCATCCGCAGCTTCTTCAGCTCCCACCCCGAGTTCCGCGTTCTGTTTGATGGCATGCACGGTGTCACCGGTCCCTACGGCCGGGCTATTTTTGAGACAGAACTTGGCCTGACTGGCGCAACTCAAAACTGTTTCCCCGCTCCTGACTTTAATGGTGGCCACCCCGACCCCAACTTGACGTATGCCCACGAGCTAGTTGAGGCTGTCGAAAAGAACCAGATTCCCTTTGGTGCTGCCTCGGATGGTGACGGTGACCGCAACATGATTTACGGAGCAGGTGCCTTTGTCTCCCCCGGTGACTCGCTCGCCATCATTGCCCACCACGCGCAGCTGATTCCGTACTTCCGCGAGAAGGGAGTCTTTGGTCTGGCCCGTTCCATGCCTACCTCAGGAGCCGTCGACCTGGTAGCCAAGAAGCAGGGTCTCAACAGCTACGAGGTGCCCACTGGTTGGAAGTTCTTCTGCGCCCTATTTGATGCCGACAAGTTGTCGATTTGCGGCGAGGAGTCGTTTGGTACTGGTTCTAACCACATTCGTGAGAAGGATGGCCTATGGGCCATTGTCGCTTGGCTGAACATCATTGCCGGTCTCGGTGTCAAGAACCCCAGTGTTACCCCTAGCATCAAGCAAATCCAGCAAGACTTCTGGGCTGAGTACGGCCGTACCTTCTTCACCCGCTATGACTACGAAAACGTCGACTCAGAGGGTGCCAACAAGGTTGTTGGTGTGCTCAAGGAGCTGGTTGCCAACCCCTCGTTTGTCGGCTCCACCATCAACGGCCGCACTGTGACCGAGGCCGGCAACTTCTCATACACGGATCTCGACGGCTCTGTCTCGGCCAACCAGGGCCTATATGCCCGTTTCTCATCAGGCAGCCGGATTGTCGTTCGTCTGTCGGGCACGGGATCATCGGGAGCTACAATCCGCCTGTACATTGAGCAGTACAGCTCAGATCCCGCTACGTATGCCCAGGATGCTCAGGAGTTCCTGGCGCCCGAGATCAAGTTTGCCACAGATCTACTCAAGTTCAAGGAGTTTGTTGGCCGTGACGAGCCAGATGTCAAGACCTAGCTAGCTAGATAAACTGAGAAGGCAGGACGGAGGGATATGTGATAAAATGAAAGAAAGCGGCACCTTGGTTGATTGGTCTTGACGAGGATGAAGCATATAGTTAATAAAGACGCATACTAAAACTCGAGAATTGGAGCGAAACACACGTCAAATAGTAGTAGCATTACGAACGTGTGGAAACAATGACGTCATATTCAATGCATCACATAATATCACAGCAGAAATGCAGCAGCAGACACAGAAAAAAGAAAAGATGAAGAAAAAGAAAGACATATAATATAATGAAGACTTGTCGAAAAGAACCCATTGAACTCCGTCATACCAAACCCTAAAAAGGGTAGACAATGTGCAGAACGCACAGGAAGAAAAATAAAACAAAGACATACACATACTAGCCCCAATAGAAACAATAGCTTTGTCTCTTTCCAAAGCCGATGGGGGTGGGAGAGAGGAAGACGGCGGGTATCTCATCGCCTGCTTACCATATGAGCAAAACTAACATGGCAAAATGTAGTCGGGGCTACCCTGTCTGTAGAGAGGGGGGGGTCTAAGAGAAGTATATCCTTAGAGATATTGCGGCGTGATACGCACATTGAGCATGTGCTACGCCAAAAGAACAAGAAAAAGCAAAAAAGCAACATCATGACAAGATTCCGCCGGTCGTAGCAGAAGAGGAAAGATAAACGAAGAAAAAGAAAGAGAAAAAAAAAAGTATGTTGGCCGTAAGAGAGGGTAGCAATGCATGATATAAAACACAAGTCGTCCGGTTCAAAGTCATCGATAAACAGAAAACAGAGCAAAGCAACAACACCCTAGGAACACGAGGTTATGTCCAGGCTTTATCGGAGATCCCAGGAAGACACCGTCGTGACCATAGCCCTGGCTGGGGACTGGGATTTCTAAGCACCAGTCGCTGAGACCTTGCGAGCTGTGGCAGCCGCCGTTGCCGAGGTAGCGACGCTTCCTATACTACCAACTCGGCCGCTTGTTTTCCGAACTCCCGAGCCTTCTTTTGACCGCAAGGCGGAATCGGACCCTGTTGTTCTCTTGGAAGTGCGAACCTTGGCCAATGGTCTCGAGTTAATGTTTTCAGTGTCATGAGATGCGTCGTTATCAATTCCTTTGTATGCTGATGCCGTGTGAGTGCCATTTGCTGCCGCAGCATTGGCAATACGGCTGCTAGCGGGTCGAGTTCTTGTTTGCTCGGTTGATGATCTGGTGGTATGTGTGGGGGAAGGCTGGTTGGAAGACTTGCGATGGGACTTCATTCTAAGATGGGCCTCTTCATCAGATTCGGCCGCAGGACGTGCTATCTTAACAGACGAAGTGGCCTCGGCAGCATTCTGCAGAGCGGCTTCCTCTTCGTTAGTCTGCAAGTTGCCATTTCTCTGGTAAGGATGATGACGGTCGCCAATGCGGGCAGTCTTGCGGGGCTGGCCAGGCGTAGGCGCAGGCAGATAATCGTCTTGTGCAACCATGTTACTTCTGTCATCAACCTCGCTGAGAGGAGTGCGACTGGAGGGGCTACGGTTAGTCGGCGGGGTCTGTGCTGTCTGGTGGCGAGACGTCTTCGGTGCGGAGCGAATAGGTGTGCTCGGAACAGCAGCAGATTGAGACATTCCAATCTCGCGGCGAAGCTTGGCTTCTATGCGCTCTTCAATACGCCACTCGCGGAAAGTCCCCTGATTCAGGTGCAGCCAATGTTGCTGGGGACCAACAACCATTCCAGGACGCATAAAGCGCATGAAACCGATGACTTCGTTCGCAGTGAAGCCGTAGCGATAGATGAGGTAGGCGCCAATCAAGCAGCCAGTACGGCCCAGACCAGCCTTGCAGTGGACTGCAATAGCCTTCTTCTTTACTGTGATCATCTCATGCGCCATGCGGATAAATCTGCGTACAATTCTAAGCGGCGGACATGTACCATCGCTGAACACCATGTCAATATGCTGAATGCCCAAAGCCTCAAAGTAGGAGGGCGAGTACAGATGCGAGTTGAGCCGCACAACTAGACCAATGTTGTTGGTGGAGAAGTGCGCCAGGACATTCTGGAATGGCTCGTCCAAGTCGGGGTGGACGAATATGTCCTCGAGGGAGCGGGGAAGGGCCTCGTGTAGACGCGAGCCTTCTGGAAAGCGGACAGCGGGACTACTTTGCGGTGAGGCAAAAGCAAGGAAGTCGGGGGTAATCCAGTTGAAGTCGCCGTTCTCAACACGCTCGAACATTTCATACAAATCAGGATCAAACCGATGCAAGTCAATGCATCTAGATTCCTTGGCCTTCCACACACCGTAGACAATGTCCTGGACAGTCAGGCCGTAATCTGCCTGGGAGTAGCCAGCATCGCGGAAGGGCATCAGCGGAGGCTCAATCTGGGCGATGGGGCCCAGGGCTAGATGCGGAGGCCAGTTTTGGATAAGCACCATGTAGCAAGCCAGCAAGCAAGCAGCATTCGCACGGCCTGGACAGTTGTTAGCATTAGACTGTGGAAAGCAAAGGATCCAAAGAGCCGGGATACTTACTTCTGGGATCAGGTTTACTCCAATATACAATAGGGCAGTTGTTGTTCTCCAGATCATCCAAGATTTTGTGAAAAGACAGGGCAAACCGGTACAAGTGACTAATGTGCAACGGGCCAAAGTCGTGGTAAAAAGCATTGTACAGAAGCTCGTCATCCATATTGAAGTAGAATGGCGACTTGTGGACTCTGGGCGCCTTCGGGGCAGTTTTTCGTGAAGGAGAACGGCGGGAAATCTCGGGAGATTGTTGGTCGGGGTAAACGAAAGGCGTGTTTTCTTTGGGCTTCACATTGTAGGAAGCGAGGAAAAAGCGATCTGGGCCATAGCACAAGGTTAGCAGTGGGCTCAGCGGAAACGAAGAGTCAAAACTTGGCCAGGCAAACAGGCAGGCCTTGTAAACCGCTTTGGGTTTACGGCAACCACGGCTTTGGATCGGGGCTTGTCCTCCAGGAAGCCTGGGCACAATCAAGCGCCTGAGTTGCGACTGGAGGCGCGAAAGAAACCAGTTGACTGCGGGTAAAACATACCAGGAATGATCGCGACCGCCTGGTCGACGTGGTGACTTGCGGAGGTAGACATTGCGATTTTTTGAGATATGGCAATGCGTATGCTTGATTCTCTGGGGCGAAATTGAAGAAAAAGAGAAGAAAATAAGGCAGCCGCGGAAGATTAACAAGTCTTGTTTTCCGTAAACCTTTGTGCTTGAGCAAAAAGACACACTCAAGCGACCAGTTGGTTGGTTTGTTTATCCCGAGTGAACGATGATTGGTGGAGACGAACAATGAAGAAGTCCACTAAAAACAACAGCCAAATTAGAAACAAGCTCGGTTGGCTAGGTGAGGCTGCGATGAAAACAGAACCAGAGGGCAAGCTGGGATAAGCATAGAGGCGAGGCGGTAGCCGTACAATATAAGACCCAATCGACGATAGCAGCGACGGCGGTGAGGGATGATAAAACGATGATGGCAAATACGATAGGCAGACTGCAGACAGGGAGCAGCAAGGAGGCGCTCTGATAAGTTGAAGATGTTTATGGGACGGGAACAACCAGCAAGCACGGCAGCAACAACACACGAACACAGCAAGGAAGAAAGAAAAAGAAAAAGGAAAAATGCAGAAGCTCGACAAGTCGACCTGGACAATTCAAAGGGCAGAACGCCAGCCTTTTGTTCCTGTGTCAATTGTTTTGGGTCCGGGGTGCAGTCGCAAGCACAAACACAAGCACAAGCGGCAAAAACATAAGCAAGGCCAGCGAGAGAACAAAAAGAAGCTCAATGGGGAGAGGGGGCCATGGACCAAACGAGCAGAACAAAACAAATAACAAGCACAGGAACAGGAACAGGAACAACAAAGCCCAAAGTACGTTGATGGGATGGATTTGGCCGGGGATGCGCTATGTTGCTTGGTATGAGAGGATGCCAGGGGCTCCTCTGGCCCCAAGGCCCAGAAAAACAGTGCTGGCTGTTGGGCCTCCAGCGGTCTTCCAGGCGCTGACAGACCTGAAAAACTCGGTCCTATAGCATTGACTATAGCGCACCAGGATGCGCGAAGCCCGTCTAGCTTGTCATGCAGGGCTCGGACCAACCGCAGAACAGCAAGACAAGACCAAAAAAGTAAACAAACCCGCCGCCGACATTTTGTGCCTTCATGGCCGTGATGCAATTGACAAAATCTGGCTTTCTTGCTTGCCAACGCGCTCTCGATCCGCAACGCCAGGAAACAGGCTGAAAAATTCTGCGAGGCTGACAAAAGGAGCCCCGCACGATGTCCTGGTGATCGAAAGTAGCAAGTGCAGCAAGTCACCAGCGCAGCCTCGCCAGACTCGACTTCCTTCCCAACAGCGCCTTCAGCGGCGCCGCTTGTCTCTCTAGCTTGCCTCTGGGCGGGGGCTTTCCCTTTCCTGCACCTCTGCACTTCTGCACTTCTGCAATCCTCCTAGCAAACTCCTAGAACAGCTCCTAACAAGAAAGTTCTTGGTGCGTCAAATATCCAAGGAAGCAGCATCCGTTGCTGTTGCTACGTTTGTTTACTTCCATATTGTTTGCAGGGGCCCATGCCTTTGGACATCAAGTCAAGTAGCACTGACAATTTTACTGCCAAAAAATCAGGGTGGCTTGTCTCTTGTCAATGAATAAAATGCCCTATCTTCCTCTCTTCCCAGTCGCCGCACACACCGTCTTCTCTCTCCTGCCCTTGAATCGCCAGAAGCCAGAGGGAAAGATGAAAGCATGCCTGCCCCTTGCCCCTTCATGTCTAGGGTAAGACCCTTCTATAGATGTTGCCATGGAAACACACCATCCAAGTGACGGGCCCTAGTGGCGGACCGCTTTTATGTGGAGCCTGTCTCCGTACTTCAGTACACAATCCCTGCTGATGGCAAGGACAACAGCCAGCATCAGAGCCAAAACAAAAGAAAATCTCAAGAGAAAATAGAGATGCAGCAGAGGGCCGGTGAAGACGGTACTGGCTGTTCTGGCCCTTGTTGTGCAATCACCAGCGAGCCGCCCACTTGCAACCTGTTTTGTTGCTGCCCCCACCCCCCCCCCCCCCCCGTTGCTAGGGTGCGGGCGGCGCTTGAAGCTCGCTCGCCCCTCTTTTCTCCCGCTTCTTGCTGGCCGACATACTATTTCCGCTTGACCGCCTTTGTCCAACGCCACACCGAAACACTTACTTACCCTACCAAAGGCGTGGCGTTTAAGCTGTGTCATGCTTGCCGCCTCTGTATCTGCGGCCTGCGCAACCCAAGGCTTTATCTAGCCCCAAATCAGGCAACTTCTTTTCCCAGCTTGTAGAACGAGATGCCCAGAAAAATGGGGTTGTCGACTCTAAAGCCAGCCCGGCCGCCCCAGAGGCCAGGCACGCAAGTCCCCTTCTCCCCTCTTTCACCCCTTGGCGAATTCCCGAGCGCCATTTTCTTCAGCCCCAAATCGGCCACTTCACGTCAAGCCCTTCCCATCTGATCCAGCAGCCGCTTAGTTCAGGCCTGGCTTTTTCAGAGTCCCCAGAGCCATTCCAGAAACCTCTGAGCCGCCAATGGGCCCACATTTAACTTAATTAACCCCAAATTAACCCTGATCAGCGTCCGAATCATAGCCTCTCAACAATTTCTCTAATATCGCCTGAACTTACATCTGAATACTGATATTCTGGACCACTTAGAAAGACGGCCCCTGCCAGAAGCTAAGCGAAGCCAAGCACTAAGTCGAGGCCTGTATCGAGACCAATCATTTGTTTCTCAGAAGCTGTCCATCTGCTTCTTATCGGTGCAGTTCAAATTCTCCTCTCCTCCTTGCTTCTCCGCTTTTGCTCGGTGGTGCCAACTCATGATCTCAACCATGGCTGCCACTTCAACTGCTGCCGCTGTTGCTGCCAACCCTTCTTTTCCCTGTGCCGTGTAAGTACAGCTAGCCCCCTCTCCAGGCCTTTTGTTTCTCAGCAACTTGTCACAAAACATCCATTCGCCTAGATCAAGTCGTTTGTACTGCAAGATCTCCCTCTTGTCTACCCTATCTGCCATTGCATCGGTCTTTTTTTTCTTTCTTTTTCATGTGAGCTCTTCGGGATAACCAGCCAGCCATGTTTGAGCCTCTTTTTTTTTTCTTTTTCTTCTTTTCTTTTTCTTTCTCCCTTTCTTTGCTCCCCCCCCCCCCCTACTCGCCATGTTACTCGTTCTTTTTGCTTCTTTTTGGTATTTCTTTTGCATCATGCTTCGGGTTCCTGCTTCTCTATCCTGTCCCACTTACAGCTGCTGCACACTTGCTGTGTAATGACTGCAGTCACTGGTCATAAACTGGCCCTTAAGCGCTTTTGGGCGGCGGTTGTAGGATGTGCTTGATCTTGGCTGAGACTTGACGCCTTCTTTGTCCCCCTACCTACCTAGTACTACCATGAACAGCCCCTCTCCCATCTTCACAGCGCTTGCGCGCAACACCTTACCAGGCCAACCAGTCTTGTTTGCGTTCATGTGTACACAAAAGTATACACACGCACAACCGTTGACTACAAGCTAACCCAATTTACCCCTTCCCCTCTTCTCTTCGTTTCTCCGCGAGCAGGTCTCTATCTATTCCTTTCCCGACCCCGCGTCTGGCCGATGTAGCGCTCAGAGCCATCTCAGTCGATCCCGAGCTCTCCCCGCTAGTTAGCCGCCAGATGAGCACGCAGGACGCCGTGCTCAAGGTTGATTACCGTGCTACCACCAACCGGATGCTACGTGTAGCCACTAATTCGTTTATGGCCAGTCTAACTCTCGTCATCGAGGTCATGGAAAAGATGGACGAGGATGTCCTGGACCATGCTGCTTCGGCAGCGTGAGGTGGCTGCTGCCATATGGTTTAGTGATGGCGCGGAGCTTTGGTACGTTTCTATCGCACATCAGTGGAAAAGTAGAGGGAGGTAGAGGTTTAGGGTTCCTATCGCGCCCAGACGGAAATACAATACGCCTTGAGCCTTTATAGTATTCCACCCACATATACTGAATTGGTACATCGCATTTTCAATACCAAAGCAACGCAGCCCTATTCAGGTTTAATAGGTGCCAGGCTATGATATCACATGTTGATGAAGTGAGCATGTGCAAAATAAACTAATCTATGTACATCACGTTGTCGGGTATCTATCGCACTCCCCATTACTCAGATAACCATGGGGAGTGTACCCGCGTTTCAATGAAAGACCTAGATCCCTAAATCCAAGTATAGAAGTATATAGAACAAAAAATGTAACTGGCCGAGAGATCAGTGAGTAATAGATCAAGAAAAAGACGAGCAAAGAGAAAAGCAAAATCAAATAGCTAGCCACCCAAGAAACCAGAAACAAAACAGAAAAGGAAAAGCGAAAAAGAAAAAGAAAAAGAAAAAGAAAAAGAAAAAGCGTTCTGCCCTCGTCGTACCAGCTTTTTGCAGAGGCCCAGACCTGTCTGGTTAGTTGGCTTGCTCCGTAGTGTCAGAACTCCCATTTTCAATGCCACTCTCCCGGAGCCTGCGCTCTGCCTCTGCCGCACGGCGATTTGCAGCGGCGACCTCCTCCTTAAGCTGCTTTATATACTCAATCGCCATTTCAACCGTACTAGCCTTGCTATTTGGCGTTGCAGCGGGCAGCTTGCTAGTATCCTTTGGGTCACCGTCGCCAGAGTCCTCCTTTGGCGGTGGCGCTGGAAGAAGGGTGGCCATCTCCTGAAGCGCGGAGTTGATGCGGTTGCGGCGGCCTTGCTCAGCAATCTTGTGTGACGTTCTCTTGGAGGTAAGATTTGTCGACAATTCGCTGGGGTAGGTCACTCCGGGCACCGTGTTACCCTCCAGAATATTTTGGTAATTTGATTTAGTGGTCAGCAAGCGCGAGGCCGCATCTTCTGCGCCATTAGGAAGCAGAGGCTTGATGTGCGGCGAAATCTTGGGAAGGAGAGCAGGCGACGCCTGTACAGAGTTTGGACGCTTGGAGCCCCGGACAGCAAGTAGTGGGGTTTTCCGCGGGTTAGGCGTTGTCCCTTGATTTGCAGGGAGCATTTGTGGACTCTGGGAGGTGATTGCTGTACTCTGAGGTTTGGTAAACATAGGCGAAGATGGCAGCGAGATGGCTGGTTGTTTTGCAGCATTATCTATGACATTGTTGTTGTGCATGTGAGTATCAACATCAGAGGCACTGGCGCGATTGTGGAAGGAAGCTGAATCAGGCAATCTAAATGCATCAACGGGCCCATTAGAAGTGATGGATTCGGGGACCATGGTAGGAGTGCAGCTGGCTTTAGAAGCAGGTAGTTTCATAAGCGAAGCAGGCGTTGCAGGGGCGGGACGCCGATTAGACAGCGACCTAGTCGGGTCTGAGGTGGGGTTTTGAGGTTGGATGAACGGAGAGGCACTCCCCGACTTGGCCCGCGGTAAAGGAGGCAAAGGTGGCGGCGGCATGTCGGATAAAGCCTCGGGTGAGACTGAAGCATTTTCCTCGGGTTCTTCAATCTGAGAACGGGCTAGCTTGGCGTTGGTGCCCTCCTCAGCCTCATCGAGAACTTGGGCCGCAATGGAAGGGTTGGTAGCTGCGGCAGAAGTCACGTTGATCCGGCGGCGCTGGGGCTTGACAATTGGGGACTGGCGCACATTGGTCTTGGGACGAGACGCCTTAGTAGGGGCCTTAGTAGAGACCTT
This sequence comes from Ceratocystis variospora, assembly GCA_038407165.1. Taxonomy (NCBI): domain Eukaryota; kingdom Fungi; phylum Ascomycota; class Sordariomycetes; order Microascales; family Ceratocystidaceae; genus Ceratocystis; species Ceratocystis variospora. The sequence continues at coordinate 359 of JAXHKN010000315.1, read as the reverse complement.
GCGCAGCTTCTTTGAAGATGGTTCGGGAGCATTCCAGTCATCGGCACGGTCGATTGGCGAGTTGGACGAGGGTCCAAGATGGCGAATGTCGGTGAATATGCTGCTGTCATTCTGGGCGTGCAGGGCGGGTGAAGTGAGGGGGCTAAAATAGCTGGCGGCAACAGAAAAGGCAACGTCGACGGAGAATTGAGATTCAAGCGGGGTTACAGCTGGCGACACAAGAGGAGTAAAGTCGGACTAAAATGAGTGTTAGTGGCACCGGCATTGAGCAGCAGGGTAAGTTAAATATAAGCATTATACATGAGCATGTATAAAACAATGTCATGTGGGGTGGGATCTGCAGGCTACAACAGGGGGGG
>JAXHKN010000314.1:0-31152 GCA_038407165.1 Ceratocystis variospora | reverse complement strand
GCACCTCCCGGGCGGTCAGCAGTGACAGGAACGCATAGATGTCGAGAATCTCCTATGACTTTTGAAGGTCTGGCAATATGGCCAGGAGGCTCTCCATCTAGCTTGGTCCAAGGACGTACCTGTCGGGATCCAGGATTGGTTACCTGGTGTTTTTGGTAGATGGTAACCGCGTGATAAAAAGCTAGTCTAAAAGGCCACCGGCTATCGGCACGGGAGGTAGGCTCCGGCGGAGTATTGTGGTGAAGTGAAATCAGTTTCTTACTTCCCCAAAACCATTCGATTCTCTGAAAACCTGCATGGTGTCCCACCGACATGAAAATCAAGAAGACAAGATAGCAGATTCCAGTGCAATCTGGGAATTCAACCAGACTGTGTGAGCATCCGAAGGCTCATGGTCTATCCTTCCACCACCTTGGTGGCCGCTGCTTTGTGCGGTGTGGATGTGACCCAAGGCAGCCCCCCCTCCCCCGAGGGTTGTAGGAGGGAGAGTTGAGCAACATGACGGCGCAAAGAGAGGAAACTTTATCTCCGTGCTGGTGAGCTCATCTAATATCACATACGACTATAAACGACAAACCCCTCAAAAGGGAAACTCCTCCCCCCCCCACAACCAATCCCCCCCCCAAAGACCACCCCCCCCCCCCCCCCCCCCCATCCGAGTTTAACAGAACTGAAAGCTCTGCTTGTTAAGCTATAATCCAAGCTAAAACGTAATAAAAAAACAGCAAGGGAGAAAGACAACTTACCTGCGCAGCCAGTGTTATTAATTCTGACAACCCTGTTTCCGGTAGGTAGTAAATTGTTAGTATCGTCAGGCTGCCATACGGCTGGCTACATTGCTTCGATCAACAACAGTAAGCGTACTTACCACGGGTCCGGCTCATCTTCGGTTTCAACAGTATCCATGGCGTTTTGTTGAGTCACAATTTCTTTATCTGGTTTACTGGTCATTTTTGCTTTGTTGAGGTTTTCGGTTGTCAAGGGCGCGTATATTGGTTTGCACAAAAGAAAAGAAAAAAGTTTCGTGAGTAGAAAGGCACCGAAGAAAAAAGAAAGCAACCAAAAAAAGCAGTTGCGTTGTGGTTTTTCTTCTTTTTTTCTTTCTTCTTCAAAAGTTGATGACTGAGGTACCAAGAAGGGAAAGAAGGGAAAGAAAAAAAAAAGAATAAAAGAATAAAAGAATAAAAAAAGTCCTGCTGACTTGGAACCTCTGGAAGCCTTCTTGACTACCCCCAAGTCTTCGCCCATACTTTAGCTAAACTAAAATGATTGCACGCAAATTGAACGTGCTGGTCTATTCAGGTAGTTCCACGATCTCCGTTTTAAAACAACGCTTGGTGTATTTCTAGCTTTCTAACTTTCTTCTCCTCTTCCTTCCACTGTTTCTCTGTCCCAGGCAATGGCACAACTATCGAGTCTGTCAAACACTGTCTATATTCACTGCGACGTCTCCTCTCGCACAACTATGCCGTCATCCCTATCTCCGAGCTTGCATTACTCAAAGAGCCGTGGGCCCCAACTTGCGCCCTGCTTGTATTTCCCGGTGGGGCCGATCTTGGTTACTGCAAGGCCTTGAATGGCCAGGGAAACCGTATCATCTCCGACTTTGTGCGCAGGGGAGGTTCGTATCTTGGCTTTTGTGCTGGGGGCTACTATGGGAGCCAGCGATGCGAGTTCGAGGCTGGCAATCCTGTATTGGAAGTCATTGGCAGCCGCGAGCTAGCATTTTTCACCGGCACGTGCCGTGGGGGTGCCTTTAAGGGCTTTGAGTACCATAGCGAGAGCGGCGCCAGAGTTGTGAGACTCAAAACTCAAGGGCTCCAAGGCTGCCCGGAAAGTGTCAAGTCGTATTACAATGGTGGGGGTGTCTTCGTTCCTTCCAAAGCCCAGGGATACTCCGGATATAAGTACGAAGTCCTCGCAAACTACGAGGATGCTCTTGATGTTGAAGGCGGACAAGAGAAGGCTGCAGTTGTCCTTTGTAGAGTCGGCCTAGGCTTGGCAGTTTTAACAGGGCCTCATCCAGAGTAAGTTCTCTTCTCTTCGAGCTACACATAGGCTTTGCATTGACATTCACAGATTTGCTGCTGCCAATCTTCACGAACACCAAGATATCCCAGGGTATGAAGGCCTCATCAAGGATCTAGCCGAGGCAGACCAAAGCCGGTCGGCCTTTTTAAAAGGCTGCTTAATCAAGCTTGGGCTAGACGCTAGCCAGGATGATATCGCTGTACCCTCGCTCTCGCCGCTGCATTTATCAGGTGTCAAGCCCAGCTTTGTGTCCAGGCTCCTCCTAGACTTGGACAGTATCATGGTCCGCGATGACGCAGGGCAAGATCTCATTAAAGCCGACATGGACATATTCCACGTTCAAAAGTCTAGTTCCCGCTGGGATCTTTCTACTCTTGAAAATACACTCCCTTCAGTCTCTGGTTCTGGCAAGACTGCAGCCAGCACGAATGATAACAGCTTTATAGACTACTCCAAAATTGTCAAGACCGTTGTGCCACATGAATCAGCTTGGCCAGATAACAAGGAAACACCATGCTTCCATCACAATGTGTACTACAGCCATCTGGAGCAATACCGCCTGCTAGAACGCAATGCCACTGACTGGGGATCCTGGCTTCTCTACGGCGAAGTGCTCACCAGCACAAACTCGATCTTGGACAAGTACGCATTAAAGAACCCCCTGCATTTTGTATCCAAATTTGCATAGTTAACACAGATTTCACCACTAGAAATACGAAGCTATTAGCGAAGCTCCCCACAGGCTTTACAGTAGCCGCGACTACGCAAATTGCCGGACGCGGCCGCGGATCCAATGTCTGGGTTTCTCCTCCCGGATGTCTTATATTTTCAACTGTCATCAACCACTCGTCCCATTTGGCAATGTCCCGCCCAATCGTATTTATACAGTACCTGGCTGCTATATCCATTGTCGAGGCTATCCAGTCTTATGATGCGGGCTACGAAAATGTGCCAGTGAAGTTGAAGTGGCCAAACGATATATGTAAGTGCCCTGGTTTGAGGTACGGTACACCGCGCCTATTCCTAACGATTCTAACTAATTCGTCTAGATGCTCTTGATCCAAGTCCCAAAGAGGGTGGCTCTGCTTACGTAAAGATTGGCGGCATCTTGGCTACTTGCTCGTACTGCGACGGAGAGTATCAGATAGTTCTGGGAGTCGGAATCAACACCACCAACGCCCGGCCAACTACTAGCCTCAATGCCCTACTTTCTGCCAGTCAGGAGCCTATCCGCATCGAGCGGCTTCTTGCACGCATTCTCACCCGCCTGGAAGCCATGTACGCACAGTTCGTTAGAGAAGGGTTCTCGCCAGACCTGGAGGCACGCTACTACACACACTGGCTGCACACAGGCCAAAAGGTGACTCTGGAAACCGAAGGGTGTGTCAAGGCACGCATCTTGGGTATCACGCGGGACTGGGGTCTGCTGAGAGCAGAGGAACTAGGGCACGACGGCAGGGGCACGGGAAAAATATGGAGTCTCCAGAGCGACGAGAATAGCTTCGACTTTTGGAAGGGATTGATCAAGCGCAAGATATAACTTTCTGCTGACTCCATAGGCCATTAACTCCGCATTGTCCATTTCCACCTAGTCCCCGTTGGACATTGTCCTAGTTAGCGTTACACAGTGTATACTCGGCCATGTAACGGCAACAGCGGCCACCACCCCCGACCTTAGTATTAACAAATACTAGCTGCGATGGACGAACCAAGCTACGGACTAGATTACTCTAACTAGGCGTGTTCTACTAAATGCGCTCGTTTTCTTAATGATGCAGCATTTGTGTTGTTGCGCTTTGCTCAGCCCCCTCATCTCGCCTCTTATTCATGTCCCATCTATACATATCACGTGTCAATCCACGTGATATCAAAGCTTAGGACAGGGACAGGACACCCTTCGACGTCACGAAACATGAACAATGCCACACGCAGCAACCCAATGCCATACATAGCTTCAACCTTCTTTTGCATATAGCTTTTGATGTGGCTCTGTTCTCTGATATATTTTTTTGCTTCTTTCTCTTAGTTAGTGAGAGTTTTATTTCCCTTGCACTTTAGACAGTCAGCTTTTTTCTTTTTTTTTTTGCTATTTGTCTCTATCAAGCTTACTATATTCCATGTTTCTTCTTCCCTTTTCCATGACGCTGGCTTGAATGTATTTTGGATCGTCGCTTTTTTAAAAGAAAGACAAGAAAAAAGAAACAACGCGCGCAGCCCTCCTTCCAAGCCCTGCTTCCTCTCTTTTCCATCTTTCTATTCGTGGAAAACAAAAGCACCTCATTCATGACGAACCCCCCGGCCGAGTACGAGCGTTCTCGTATGCCACTAGAAGATGACTCCGAACTAGTAGCAGAAGCCGAGACCGAAGCTGATTTGGAAGACGTGGGCTTGCTGGCCTCATCGGACTTCTTCTCAGGTCCGGAACGCACCAATTTTGGCGAGATCGTTGGCCGACAAAATAACCACCAGCAGCTAGCAGTATTTATGGGTATTCACCGGTAAGCTCCAACTGCTGTTATGCCTAGTTTCTTCTGGAGCTGGGCCTCCTTCTAGTACTGTGAATTTAAAGTTTGCTGACGCAAAGCCGCATGGCTTGGTGTTGCTAGAATACGACGGCTAGTAATTGCATCTATTGGTAAGTCTATGCCACCCGCGGCCTAGCAGGAGATACAAAGTGCCCAAGGCGCCTGTCGCCTTTCTGTACTCATCTATCCTCCTGTGCTGTACTACTTTGCACCGAGGCAATCACCAACTCAGGTGTAACATGCTGACATCGGGTGTCTGCATAATAGAGGATCCCTACTCCGCTGAACAGCTCCGTGGACCCCGAATGAACAAGTTGATTGTTCGGCCCCTAGTCGAGCGTCTCTATGATCCACAAGATCTATCACTTGGTATGTTTTGCACAAAGACAGAAACAGAAGCAGCATTAGCCTCCAGTCTACTTACATTTCCTCCCGCTTAGTCTACTGCCTGTTAGCCAATCGTGTGCAATTTCTCCGCTCGCAGACATCTCGCAATGTGCAGCAATCTGTCACGCTCGCGCGTGCTACTCTCTGTGAAATCTTAGCCACCAAAGTCCTGCGCAAGTTCGACGAAGAAAACTCGGGGCTGCAGGGCCTTTTGTTGCTTGCCAACGTGCTTGTGGCAGGCTTCGATCCGTTCCAGGGCGCCTCGGCCGATATTCACCAAACAGCTCGCCTAGCACAGTGGCCGGTGCAGGACCGTGGCGGCCACGAACGCAAACTTACGGCACTAGAGCTGGCAATTCTGGCCGAGAGCAAGTCATTCCTAGCATCGCGTGCATGTGTACGCATTGTCAATGCTATTTACGAGGGCCGCGTGACGTTTACGGCGTTGTCCTTTATGGATATCCTCCCCGACCACTACAAGCATCATCCCGTCGCTTTGTATGACCCGTCCAAGGCCCCGATGCTGAATCACTATCGGCTCAAGGTACCGCAGCTGCGAAACATCATTGAGCTAATCCAGTTTCTAACGCTAGCGGTGCTATACTTTATGGCCATGGCTCACCGCAACTCGCCCTGGATGGACCTTTTGGAGCCGGTCTTTTCGATCTACACGCTAGGATGGATTGTTGAGTTTATTGCTGCCATCATAGAGCATGGCTGGGCGGTTCATTCGCAGTCTCTTTGGTCATTCCTTGATGTGGCCTTCGTTCTAATCTTCTGCTGCTATGGTGTAACGCGCCTGTTAGACATATTCCTTCAGATGTCGAGTACATACAGCTACGGGCTCGACATTATATGCCTAGCGGCGCCGATCCTAATGACCAGACTTGCGTTCACCATTATGCCTGATAACATTGTCTTCATCTCACTCCACGCCATGCTCAAGGACTTTTTCCGCCTCAACTTCCTAGTGGTCTGGTGCTTTGCGGGGTTTTCCATGTCGCTAATCTGGCTTCTCAACGAGTCTGGGAACTCTGATGCAGCCACTGACAACCCCAGCTATCTGACGACTGTGAAGTGGCTTATTTGGATCTGGTTCGGACTTGATGCCACGGGCATTGAAAAGTCGACCGAATTTCACTTTGTCTTCGGGCCGCTGCTAACCATTTCGTTTGCCTTTTTGGGCAATATTTTGTTCCTAACGATTCTGGTGGCCATCCTAACCAACACCTTCTCCAATATTATCGCCGATGCTGATGCCGAAATCCAGTTCCGCCACACTGTTCTGGCATTTCAGGGCGTCAAGAGCGACTCTGTCTTCATGTACCCGCCACCTTTCAATATCCTAGCCCTAGTGTGTTTACTGCCACTCAAGTTTTTTGTAGGGCCGCGGCTCTTTCACTCAATCAACGTCTTCTTCATTCGCATAATCAATCTTCCGACGCTCATTCTAATCCACCTCTACGAACGCCGCAGTTTCAATGCAAAGCCGAGATCACTAACGGCCTCGTGGTGGTGGTGGCCGTTCAACTTTGAGTTTCGCCGCTTTTCGCCGCACGCCGATATCGATGCCGTGTTTGAGGTTGAGCTGCCAAATGCACTTTTGGATAATCTAGAAAAGCTGGATCCGCTCGAAGAGGTGGGCTTGTTGGAGGGTGACACAATAGTGCACAAGATCCCAAGCGTAGTAGCCGCAAATACGGCGCGAGAAAATGATCTGCAGAGGGCCCAGATGAGGCTACGCACTTCGCGGACAAATAACTCGAGCTCTGTACAATCGGGCTTTCAGTGAGACCAACCTTGTCTAAGTATGTTTCCAAGCACTTGACTGCGACCAAATTGGTAGAGCCCTTCCCCCCTGGTGTACATACCCATGCTATGATGTCTGTTGCCTTTGTCCAAGACCTTGTGAGAGAAACCTCTACGCGAGAGAGAAAAGGTAATCCAGGCAAGCAGAGCAGTTTAAGGTGCGAAAGAACGACCAAACAGCAAATGACTTTGATCTAGGATTGCCCGCTATAGCAAGCCGAGTGGACCGGAGAAGTAGACTAAGGCTAGGGAAAACGACCTTGTAGCACGACATGAACAATACAACATATTTACGCATAGTGAGTTTTAGAGAAACTGAAGAAGAGGAGTAAGGGTAGCTGTTTTTGGACAGGCTCTGGTCACCACCCCAAATGTATCGGGTCTTTCACAAGCCAAGAAATACAAACCCTGACTTTTGTCAACGCTCGCTATAACATTTTTAAGCGAATATCGTGGCGGTTAGTTGGTTACATTAGCTGCTAATAGGTCGACACGTATACTTGGTGTAAGCTGCGCTCCAGCTGCTCACTAACCAAATACTACCCGATGGGCCTGTCGAAGTAAAGGCGTTGTTAGATATTCGATGTGTTTGGCTGCTCAAGGACTGAAGATTGGGATTTTCCCCATGCTCATGTATCCAAGAGAGCCTGTTGACGGCCTTGCCACGCCAGTGCAATTTCCATAGTGCTTAGCCACTTAGCTAGTATGCCAACTGGCGGTTGCACCAAGACGTACAAGGAAGCATTCATGTTAGCGTTCACAACTCAACACAACATCAGCGCCAACTACATCCTTAACCACAGACCTGGGAAAATAGCATGAAAAAGAGAACCCAGTAGACCTGTCCTACCGCGACTTGTATCCATTAATGCAAGGCTAGCAAGTCTGCATGCATGTCAACATGAAAAGCATTACTTTCTTTCTCTTCACTAGCCATGCATCAAAATACACACTGCAGTCGTCCATTTATTCACCAGAACATGAATAAGATTTCCCACCATTGCCATGTAGCTAGCTATATGCTGGCCACAAACAAGACCAATACCAACGCATTCTCAGCACTGTTCAAAGCCTACCAAGCCGTCAAGCGCCACAATCCAAACACACCAGGTGACCAATTTCGGAATCCCATCACGCAATGATAACTTGGGTCGCATCTCCTAGCTGAAAATCCGGGCCCCATAAAAGTCGTAGCAAGTCCCCGAGATCGACGCGCACTTACAAGTACTGGCAGAAGACAGCTCCATCCAAGCCGCTCCCATCCGGAAAACGCCGTCATATCATTGCTGTAGGAGACCGCCAGATAAACGTTAAACAAAATAAGTAGGCAGCAAAAAGCCTGCTGGGTCTCACGTTGCTGTGGGTCGTAGATGCTACATTTATTCATTCCAGTCCAGGTTCGCGGCTGACCGCACCACGCAACAAGCCATCACTCTGGCTCGCCCTGTTTCGCGGCAAAGGTTATCCATGGAAACGGCTAATTGTTTGTCTTGCTAGGGTAGGACAGCAAATAGTATATTCAGATTCACAAGGGATCTTTTCCTGGCAATAAGCACCGGGGCATCGGCGTGCCACCACTTGTGGCATCCCAACCCAAAGGTCACTGAGCCTTGTGTCAACCAGAAAGGTAGAGGCTCAAACACAGGCTCTTCGTCATCCTAACCCTACCACTACCGGTTCTGTTGATCAACTGTCTAACCCAGAGGTAAATTGCAAGACAACAACAAATCGTTCAAACCGGCAAGAACGCCGATCCATAACTTGTAGTAGCCTAAGAATTAGCCAGGCTTGTTTTTGTCTCCTCTGATATCTTGAGATACGGCAGACGGCGCATCTCAGCATCAGTACCAACATGACTACAGGGTACAGCAAGAAAATATCAGGCATATGTTTATATTAGGGAGAAGACTACCCCAGCCAATGTTTCCCATACCCCCACAGCGGACATGAAATGACGAGACGTTCAGCCAGAGACTGAGACCTTGAGACCGTAACACAACAGAGCAGCACGACTTCAGCTAGCACGGCTCCAGCTGAGTATCCTTATTTAACGTTTTGAGACTGCCTCTAGCTTGAAATTGATCATCCAAGCAAATCACTGAGGCCCTCTGTCACTTTCCATCCATTGTTTTATAGCTCGTCGAAACGAACATTCTTTGGCATTTGAGGAATTCATACTCGTTCCCGCGCCCGTTTCCCAGCTAAAACGTAAACGCTGGTCCTGCTTGTATATCTTCCATATGGATCTGCTGTTTTGTCTTCGAACGCATTTGTACATATATCGAAACTCAAGTCTCCATACTACGTTCTGCCATCTTTATTCTCTCAACAAACATACGTCATATCATATCATTTCTTGTTCAACACCCCCTCCCCCTACACGTTTTCCTGAACCATGGGCACTAATATGCGTAACTTCACCGCTGAGAACTCTGACTCTAGCTCTATACAGGGCCGTGACATGGATCCTAAGAGACAAGCAACCCGAAGCTCACACGATGGTGCTCCTGTGTCAATCGACCCCAAGGCCGAGGCTCGCCTTCTCATGAAGCTTGATCTGTACCTTATCCCTACAGCATCGATCCTCTACCTCTTCTGCTTCATTGACCGTGCAAACATAGGCAAGTTTGCAATCTAGTATCCATGCTTCTTGGTCCTGGCCAAACACTAATTTTTGTCGGCCATATCAGGAAACGCCCGCATTGCTGGCATGGACGAAGACCTCAAGATGGCGGGCCATGACTTCAATGTAATTCTGACCTGCTTCTATATCTCGTACATCCTCTTTGAAATACCCTCCAATATCCTCTGCAAACACTTTGGCCCTGGCTGGTACATCCCCAGCATGACCATCGCCTTCGGCATTGTTTCGGTGTGCAACGCCTGGGTAAACACTGTATCCCAGGCCTGTGGGGTTCGTTTTCTGCTAGGCGTGTTCGAGGCCGGCATGTTCCCCGGCATCGCGTACTATCTATCCCGGTGGTACCGCTCCTCGGAGCTGACTTTCCGCTTGGGCTTGTACGTCGTCACAGCGCCACTTGCTGGTGCTTTTGGAGGCCTGTTCGCTAGCGCCATCCTCACCATGGATAGTTTCGGCTCGTTCCATCGCTGGCGCATGCTCTTCGCCATTGAAGGCATCATTACCTGTGCGCTGGGCCTTGTCGCCTTTTTCACCATGACTGATCGCCCTGAAACCGCCATATGGCTGACAGCGGAGGAAAAGGCAATCGTCAGTGCCCGAATAGCGGCTGAGCGATTGCATAACACAGAAGTTCTGGATAAGATGTCCACATCGAAACTTATGGCAGGCATGATCAACCCCGTGATACTGATAACGTCATTTGTCTTCCTGCTCAACAATATCACAGTTTCGGGCATCGTGTTTTTCATCCCCACCATTGTGCGCAGTCTTTACCCCGATAGCTCGACGATAGAGATCCAGCTACGTACTGTTCCGCCTTACGTCGTTGGGGCCTTCTTCACTGTCGCAATTTCTTATGTCAGCTGGAAAATAAACCGCCGGCAGATTCTACTCATCTTATCCTGTCCTCTCACCATGGTTGGCTTTGCAATATTCCTTGGGACAACAAACCACCAGGTGCTCTACGTCGCGACTTTTTTCGTGTGTAGCAGCACTTTCGCCCTTGGATCACTAACGAATAGCATTGTCTCGGCCAATGTTGTTACCGATACTGCGCGGGCTGCCGCCATTGGTGAGTCTATCATTTCATGTCCCGCTGCTTGTGCTGTTGCAAAGCTAACATTGCATTTTTCCTAGGATTTAACGTCATGACGGGTGGCATTGGCGGCGTGATTTCCACTTGGTCGTATCTCCAGTCCGACTGGCCCAAGTATACTATCGGCAACGGTATCAACATGGCCGTTTCGTCGCTCGCATTCATAGTCACCACCCTTACGCTACTATGGATGAACAATGATAACAAGAAACGCGACAGCCGCAATATCGATGCTGAGCTAGCTGGACGGTCGCCCGAGGAACTGTCGAAGCTGGAATGGAGACATCCTGCATGGCGTTGGAAGCCGTAAAGGAGTAGGCGGAGAGTCAAGAACAAGCAGGCCATATGAGTGGATAAATGGGAGCTAAAGGCCAAGGGGGAGAAGCATAGTCTGAGCAGATGCCCTGTGGTTACGCTTGTATAAAGTTAGATCTGAGACTAAATCAGCTGCAACATATGCTTCACCAGCGTCGGTAGCAAAATATCTAAGACAGCTGTGCTTTGCATGAAGGACCTCCCCTGCTGTGCTTCCACCTTTAGGGTTGGCGATGAGGATGTACAACTATTTCTAGCCCAGCCTATTTTCTCACGGTGGGTTGATTGGCTACCGTATTCGCGTTGATTGTCCCATGAAGAACCATTTTGCTGTTTTGTGGACACCGAACGGGCACTGCAAACATCATTCAAGAGCCACGCATGCTAAGCGACCTAAGAACATTACGCAAGAAGGTCTAGACACGCCACCTCATCCTCGATATCCTCTCCGTTAGTCTGGGAAGGAAGGTTGTCAGACCACTGTGTGTTCATGGTAGGTGGCGAGTCAGGTAAGAATTCAGAAGTAAGAAATAAGATGCCAAAAAGTGAGGCTTCGTCAGCATGGCTTCAGCTCTGTTCTAGGCGTAGGCTGGGACTGGGGCTGAACTGGGTGGGTGATCACTTGAGGGCCGTGGAACCATGGGACCGCGGGACAGCGGGACCGCAGGACTGCAGGACTGCAGGACCGCAATACGGGTAGATTGGGACAGGAAAATGAAGCAGGACATCCGCCTGCATGGCGTGTCTCCGCTTGCTTGCCCACCTCTCCGAGTTGGAGGGCGCTCAGACATGACACGATGCAAGCTCGGGCAAGGCCTCAGGGTTTTTTGTCTTTTTCTTCTTTTTTTTTTCTTCGTCTTTTTTTCACGCACAGCTGTTTAGCCCATGATTATCCGAGAGCCCTCGCCTCCCCTCCCCTCCCTGTCTTAGCTCTACTGGCATTCATAGACAAGCTTTTGCTTGCTGCTCGGTTGTGGCTGCGAGATGAACAAAACAAAGCATGTGAGATTGCAGTGAATAAAACGAGAGAAAACAATCGGCTTCGCTGGCGTTGGTCGCATTGCCTATATTACACGTGAAACACGGCTTGAAGGGAGAGAGAAGAACAGAAGCAAGAGAGGAGAGGGGACACGAGAGGCATGCGTGCACAGCATCAACTGCCCTTTTCATGCTCATGCTTAGCGAACAATTCTCGTGTCCATGTTCTCGCTGCTGTTCCAAGTCCCGTTTGGCTGCTGAATAAGCGCTCTCAAGTTCGTATTGTGAGGTTTGCTATTTGCAGCAATACAATAGTCACAGGCTCTTCAGCCCTTGTTCTTCATATGTCCTGGTCTTTACTGTCGTCTTTGCTTACCTGCATGCGGCCGTCCTGCATACTACGTTACCGACCGACAAGAGCTCGGCTCTTCCATTTTTTGTTCTACCGCTATCTATGTTTGTAAGTCATGGCCACCTCTAATCTAAATACAGCCAATGCTAGTGCCGTTGTACCGCGTCCTGTGCAGTTCTCGACTTGAGCGTTCTTTCCCTGTCTCGCACGTTCTGGCGGGAAAGACAGAACATGAAGAACAGGTCTCAGACAGAAACTTGCATTTGTTTATTCGCATGGCGTGTGTGGGAAGCAGCGGTTCATGTAGGGATAGAATGCTTGATGTAATAAGCACGAAGGTCTAGATCGTGTGCAAATGGATCAAGCAAAGTAAGTGCCAATTGACCCGCACACATATACTGATCCAGGTCAGCAAGTCGCTCAGCATGTCTCTGGGCTAATATGGTTGTTTTCCTCTGCTCGGTGGACAAGCTGCTGCACAGTCACAGTTACTCTTGTTTTCTTCTAGAAGGGTGTCAAGAAGCGGCCAGAGCCAGTGTTTTTGATTGCCATGGATGGCAGGACAAAGTGTGGTGGCCGGCTGCATCCGGTGCATCATTGAACGGCCTACTTTGCGTGCTTTGTTTTCTAGAGTGTATTTTCTTCTTCAGTCTGCATGCATGCAACAATCGAGCCCGTCGGGAAGTCGTACTGCTGGGACCACATGATGAAGCCTACACGCACAATATGTAAGTATGGAGCTAGTCTCGCAAGTCGTACTATCGCCTTCCCTCTGCTCGCTAACGCACGAATCCAAGATAGCTTGCCTTTTTTTTCTTGTTCTCTCTCTTTTTCTTTGCTTCCTTCTGGGCTGTTTCTCTCCGGCGAAAGATAACAGCAGGCAGGGAGCATCCAATCACTGTACCAAGCTGTGTTGGGGTCCCAGTTGTTGTCTCAATACAGCGCTCGCTCTCTTTTCTGGCTCTTAAGGCGAACAAGAAGACCAGGACCCCTCTCTCCCCAAGAAGACGGGGCCTAAAAGGGTGGACATAAGGATATAATAGGGGGCTACTCCCCTGTATACAGAGAACAAGACACACAAAGGCGGGCGCTTTTCCTAATGCGTTGTGTCGTTTCCAAGGAAAAAGGAAAGGAGGGCAGAGTAAACAAGCCAGCTAGCGCTGGCGGAGCTAGGCTAGAGCTCGAACTGGCGCCGAAGCTGAAGCTGAAGCTGAATCTATGGAGATGTGCGTGATACATATGTGTCTCCCTGCTTTCAACATTCGCTTGCCTGATAGAGGCTGCTGTTAGCAGCTAGCCAGCACACGAGGTCCATCGTTCTAGAGAGGGCCTACAACACCACAGCGACCAACGGTGCACGGCTAAGAGGCACAAAAAGGGAGACAAGAGACGAGACTTGCTAGCACCAGACTACGTCACTGGGCCAAGAGCAACAAAAGGGCATCCTTCATTCTCTGCAGTCTTTTGCTTCTCCGCTTCGCCCCTCTCCACTCCCAGACCAGAGCGTTGTCGGCCCTTCTCTTGGGTTTTTTTCTTCTTTTTTTTTTCCGTCTTTTCATCTTGCTGCTCTCCTGTTTTCTCCGCATCAAATCAATAAATACTACGTAAATCCATGTGCATATCACTGGTGCTGATGATGGCTAGCCGGGCCGGGCTATATTTGGACGTCCCTACACACATCGGCAAATCATTCAGCCAGGCCAAAGTCCTCTCAAACTTGCGGTCAAGGAATAATAAATTTCCTTATGTTTTGGTGTCAAAAGCGCACGACCGCCTTGACCTTCTGATTACTTGTGCTAACCTCTGGAACTACTCTTGTTCTTTTCTTACTCACGTTCGGATAAATTTAGGTGCAATACTAAGCAACAACGACCGTGGCCTGGCCCGTTCAGCTGGGGTTGACGCACGGCAAGCGACAATAGAGGGTGGGAGAAGGAGAGAGATATAGAATGCAGAACAAAAGCCACACAATGCACAAAAGCCAAGGCAGGGCGGTGGGGTGGACAGGCCAAGACAAGACAAGGAAACTTTTGCTTTTCTCTCCTGTCAGTTGTCTTCGCCTTGAGGAGGAACAAAACCAAGAAGTCTCTGACTGGTCTGTAGAAGACAAGCGAGCCGGTCCGCACAGCCAGTGAGAGAGCGACGCATCGCAATATGCAGGCAGGACTTCAACCGCACCGCTTCTGCTCGGCAAACAGGCTATATCCCCTCTTGCTGGCCGACTTTCTCTACTCATGTTTTCTCTGGTTGGCGGCTAACCCCACGTTGTCGGCCAGGATCATCTCGCTGGATAGCAAGAGAGAAAAGAACAAAGAAAAAGGGAGAGAAAAAGAGCAGCATGATAAAAAAGGATTAAATGATTGCACCAGCATAACAGCGAGGGAAAGCGAGACAACAGGAAGAAACCTTGTCTGTAAGAAGTTTTGGGTCAAGTAAGGGGAAGGGCCAAGACAAGGGCTATGGGGGAGGCCAGCCCTAATGAAGCCAGGTCAAGCTGCCCCCCGGTGGACTCTAGCTTTTGGCTGCTCCGTCTCCTGCATCTTTGCTTTTGCCGCCATTTTGTTTCTCCTTAAGCTCAGTCTGGTCTGGCTTGGCTTGGCCTGGCTTGGCCTGGCTTGGCCTGTCTAGTTTACCCATGAAAAGCTCAAAGTAGACGGACGAAGAACAGAAGGGGAGCAGGGAGTAGGGGGCAGGGTCTAGCGCTGACTAGCTGACTTTCTATGGCAACGGACGAGGGAACAAGGAGGGCTGGCTTGTTTTGGGTGGAAAGAAATAGGAAGAGCCAGAGCCAGAGCCAGAGCCAGAGCCAGAGGGCTGGACCGGGACTCGTACTATGTGTCTGAAGCGTACGAGCAGGAGCAAGCAAGATCGCCAAGACACAGGGGATGCAATGTCCTCTGCTTGCGATTATGCGTGATAGCGAGCAACACGTCGGCATCTTTCCTTTCTGTTTCTTGTATTATCTCTACCCACAAATCCACGATCCACAGCATCAGCGTCTACACCTGATCCCAATCCCAGGAAGAGCTAGGCCAAGGCCAGTCAGTCAGGTCAGGCGCTTGTTCGCCTCTGTTTCCTCTATTTCCCCTCTCTTTTCTTGCTTCCTTTGCCCTCCACTTTCTCTGCAACACGCAATCCAAGATCCATCTAGACTGTTTCCTATTATGGCCTTATAAAAGTTGAGCCAAGACAGGCAACAAGCATTCCATGCATGCTGCTTGCCGACTTTCTGACTCTATCGCCCTCTTGTTCCCTACACTAGTGCTGGTGCTGCTGGTGCTGCTGGTGCTGCTGGTGCTGCTGGTGCTGCTGCTTCTGCTGCCTTTTAATACCATACCTTTACCTAGACACAGACACGCCGTATCTCTTCTCTTTGCTCCCCCGCTCCCAGTTGTTCCTTGTCTGCCCCCCTCCTCCTCAACACAAATCGTGACTTCGACTTCTTCTTTCTGTGCTTGATTCTATGCGGCTCTCCTGCTTGTCTCGCCATTGAATCCCCTTCTTTGTCTCCTTGTCTCCTTGTCTCGGTCTTTGTCTCTGGCACTCTTTGTCCTCCCTGTCTCTGCCTTGATATCCGGATTGGCACCGATCGGTTCTTGCTCGCCTTCGTTTTGCTCTGATTAATTCCCTTTTTATAGTCATTTCTGCACATTATTTTCACCCCCCCAATTTCTCGCTAGGATTTTCCCCTCGAAATTAAGAGAAAAATACAATAAATACGTTGCTTGCTTGCTTGTCACGGACAGTTCTGCACTTAAAACCTGTTTTCGTCCTGCTCTGAATTTTCCATTCTTGCCTGCTCTAGTTTGCCACACACAACATACCAGCCGGCCTTTCTTATCAACTGTTCCTTCCATTGCTTTCTTTTCTTCTCTTATCACGGAACCCACTCTATTGCTTCACTGCTCATCTCGCGCTTCCAATGGCGCTCTTATAAGAAGTCACAATCTTCAACCGACCTCCCTCCATCATTGGCCTTATTGGCTCGAGCCTTGTCCTCCAGATAGCGACTCCCAACCCGCTCCCAAGTCTTATAAACTATCTCGTCTTGCTCCCCTCTATCTACGATGCCTGATCTCCACCACACCCACGATCGCGACCTGACCGTCAAGCGTGCTGACTCAGGCTACGGCTCTCTGTATACCTCCAATCCTAAGCGCTCGTGCTCCCTGCGCCGGAGCAGTACTGCCGTCTCAACCAAGCCGCCCTCCAGATGCTTCCTCTCGTCTTCGTCATCTTCGCCGCGGCAGTCTTCGCCCTCAGCGTCAAAGTCGTCGGCCTCAAAGTCGACGCCAAAATCTTTCACGTCCCCAACGGCATCTGCCTCGCCTGCCTCTCCCCCCAATTCTACCTCTTCAAAACGCCGGGCGCGGTGCTGCAAGCCCCATCATCGTTCTAGCGGCTGCCAGCTGCGCTCGTCGTACTCACATGGCATGTACCGCAAGCCTACGCCGCCCAGCCATGCGTCCTCGTTCTTCCATTTCCCTGCACCCTCATTGCCAGATGATCCCGCCACTGCCAGTAGCACCAACCCCTATGCCAGGCCTAGCCTTCGCTCTGCCAGTCTTGGTGCGGACCCCTCTTACTTTCACCCGCCCCTCCACGACCACAACCACCCACACTCGCTGGACTCCGATTCCGAGTCTCTCAAGCGGGAGCTGCCTCAGACTACTCAGTACTGGACCAGCGACCACACACGCCGCCTTGAGTACGCTGCTATTGACGCTGCCAGCCGTGGCGTCAGAGGCTGGGTCATGCGAAATCTAGTGCCAGACTGTCTAGTTCCCAAACACAACAAGCAGCATGTTGCCTTTGACGACGACACGGGCAGCGTTCGACGCTACCGTCTAGACCTGGACGATGTTGAAGAGTCTGTCCCACCATCTTTGGACAAGTGCAAGTCCCCGCGCAAGCGAAGTGGTGCTTTTTCATGGATTCGTCGCTAAGCGTACGATTGCACATACAACACCCAGCTAGCTGCACTGCTATTTGTCTTTCATTTTTCTTCTCTTTTTCTTCTTTTTCTCCTACTTTTTTAATTCCCCCAACAACCACGACGAACCACGACTTTCTTTTTCATCGCCTTTTCATTGTTCTTTCTTGCTCCTTGGCTTGGCTTGGCCTTGTCTCTTCTCGGCTGGCGCTACGCCTGTAAAATCCCAGGGTGCGGTTGAAGCCCAGGCTGCATCACACCTGCAAGCACATCTCACTCAAGCGTTTTCTATTTATGATACCAACGAAACACCGTATACACCCATGCTACGTGGGCACCTCTCGAAAGCTCAGCCTTTCTCTTTCATTTGTCCGATTTACTTCCTTTAAAACACCAGCAACGTCATCTACAGTGATATCAACGACGCGAAAGATTGGATCTCACTACCGGGAACCCAGAATTTACCGGCTCCTTTCTTCTGTTTATTCATTTCATGTTATTTTTTGTCTTCGGGGGAGGGGGGGGCTTGGTTTGTGATTAAACTATTTTCTTGATTTTTTTTGCTATTTTCGTCGAGTGTTGGTTGAACGACGGCAAGATATCTACATCCAAACCTCTTATCTAAACTACATCATCACACATATAGTATAGTTATATACACATATATCCAGCTGCACCTTGTTTCATTTTCCCTTTCGGCCTTATATGCACATGGTTGTTTGTCTGGCTGCACACACGCTCTTCTCCCATGCCTGCTCTGCTTACTGCATTACGTCCCTGCATCCTTAGCCTCGTATACACCTCTATCCGAGGCTCTTTGCCTGCCCGTTCCCTACCAATGTACTGTGCTGTGCTGTGCTGTGCTGTGCTGTGCTGTTCCATACTGCCCTGTACTGTAACTTTTAATTACTCCTGTTCTTTTGGCCCTCGTGTCTGCATAAGTCCGGCATATGGAGTGGCTTGTCTATCATATTTATTTGCCTTCTTTATGCCATCAAGCCTCAGGCCTGTGCCTAATCTACTCATACACTAAACCCGTGATGGGCCACGATGTGACACTCCCAGGCTAACTCACACCTTCGTCACGTCGTCATCCACGCATGGCCAGAATGTCTTTGCATCTCTGATAATTTTATCCCAGATTTCCTTCCATCAATCCAGCTCGACGAACAGCACCACACAAGCCATACCATACCAACCACGCATACATTGTCTAGCACCAAAGCCATGACCCGCCCGCTCTCTCCTCAAAGCACAGATCACGACGGAAACAATAGCCCTTGATGCGGTGGTGGACCGAATCTGGTCCTTGCAAGGCCTTTTGCTTTTACTTGGTATGAGCAGGCAGAGCCATCAATTGAACTGCCCTTCCATTTGGCAAGCTATATTTTGTAGAGAAGACGCTGATGCCCAAATACGCCTGTCGACGTTCTCGTTATTCTTGGGATTGCAACCTGCATTTGCATCGTGTCGCGGAAACTTGCATCTACTTATCAATCTCTTCTGTATAACAATATGGTCGATGCTATGTCAAGTCGGGCATGTCTAGGCGGGCAAATTGGCCTTCTTGTACACATACAAATGATCTACCCCACCACACCATTGGCCGGCGTCGCCTCCGCAATGAATATTACACTGGTTCTCTAGTGCCGCGCCCCCACTCAGCGCATTCCCACATAGGCATTGCGTGCCGTTCAAGGTCGCAAAGTACTGATAGTCGGTACACGAAGACTGGCAGAGGCCCAGACTCATCGCCGGATCCGCGGTGGCACGGACAGACAGCGACGGATCATTGTCATTGTGAGTCCAGCATGACAGCCTGTTGTAGCCGTTAACGTCCGAGGGATTCAGCACACGCAGGGCCGAGTTGCTGTAGATACTCAAGTGCTGGTCGCCACCACATGCAAGCCCAGCATGGCCCGCACATGGCGTGCTACAATAGTCGTTCGACACAGAATCGCCGCGCCACGATTCGCCATGTCCACAAAAGCAGTTCTTACCATTCTCTACTCCAAAGTTAGGGTACTCGGAGCACGCCTCACGGCAGGCCTCAAGGTCCATTGCCTCGCTTTTTGTGTGCTTTGCAGTCAGCCGGCGGTGTGTCGTGTTATCGGGGTAGCAGCCTTGGTAGTAATACGGCTCCTCACCGACCACGGCGAGGGACTGGGGCTTGCCGTACATGGTCATCCGGCTGTAGCCGCCGCAGGTTTCGCCAGAGTCACCGCCGCACTGGGAGTCGCACTGCGCCTCTTCGACCTGGGCACCGGGATCCAGATAGCTGCTGCAGTAGCATGTAGTTCCATTTTCGACGGCAAAGTAGTAGTACATGCCAGACCCGAGACAGTAGTCGACGCACTTCTCAGCAGTCATTGCGGGAGAGGAAAAGCTCTCTTCAATGAAATCGGTCGAGTTGGTTTTCTTATAGCACCCGATGTACGGGAACGAGGTATCGTCATAGCGCACCGGCGACCTATACACGTTGTTTTCGTAAAGCGAGATTCCACCGTTTTCTCGGCAGTCCGCCTCACTACAATTGTCGGAGCACGCCGGAGAGGCAGAGGTCTGCAAGGACCCAGCGTCATCAAAGTTATTCCTGCACGAGCAGGTCCAGTCGGCATCGATACTAAAGCTCTGATATCCAGAGCAGAAATTGGAACAGTCGGCTGCCTCGGCCGTGTTAGAAGTCTCGGAAGCTGGAGCACTAGAGTTGATTTGAGCATAACAGCCCCTATATGTAAAGGGGGATGTTTCGTTTGTGAGTTGATGATAGCTGCGTGCTGCAGCGAATGAGAAGGTGGAGAGAGCCACTGAGACATGAATGGAACGCATATTTCTGCTTATTGGACGTTAAGCAAGACCAAAGCTGAAGGCGAGACCAAGATTAACGGGCACATGGAGCAACAGAGCAGCTCTTGTTATATATCTAGCCCAAGAAGACACTGTTGTCTGGGCCGAAGGATAGCCTTCAGCAGCTCATTCCAGCTAGACCGTCTGGAGCATGGGGGGGGACCCTCGGCGTGATTCGTGGAGAGTCACATTCCACGGCGTCAACTATCACATCGTATACAGGCATTGAGAACGACATTCCACGCGCATTTTTACGAACCAATATCGTGCGGGACAGCGAGTCAATGGGCCAAGGGATGCTTCGAGTAAGAAATGCTATTAGCTAGTAACTACACTACACTCTACCGTTGCCAGTACACAAAGTAAACAAGGACCCTCCCTCCCTTACCTTACTGTTGTTGGCGAAAAGAACATATGATCTTCTGCCAGCTGTCAGGTGTCTAACCGCAGCTGGCTCACAGAGCCCGACAGGTGCCACCAAGACTACTTACATCTATCTTATCTCACGCTCCTGTATTCATATTTTTATTGGCCTGTCTGAGTCCAGAAGAGGGGCTTCATTCCTTCATAGCCCAGAATCATAAATGAGACCATCTAAGGCTTTGTAAATGCATAAATGGAGATGTACTATACTATATATGCACGTATGGGTCGGGTCGCATGTACCTGTAAGATATAATAAGTTTTCCCCAGCAATTAGCAGGCCCCTTGTGAAGCCTACCATTCAAGCAGACATTGGCCCCTTTGCTTGGTGTCGTGATACTTTCCCCAAGTAATTGCATCCAGAAAGATTAAGTACTCGTACCTTCTCCAGCCATTTTCATCCTGTGCTGCATTCTCCACTAAAACAGCCCTCAAGTACCAAGTACTGACTGAGTAAGAACTTGGTGAAGCTTTCTGGCACCATGTTTCCCCCCTTCTTCCTGCCTCAACATTAGTCTTTCGTTCCACGCAAAGCCCTCTTTGTATGCATGTGCTGTTGATTCTTTCTCTCTCTTTTATTTTTTTCATGTCATCTTTTTACTGGTGGCATTTTATTCTACTAGACAAGTCCCGTCCCACCCGTCCATCTCCCTTTAGGGATCCCCCTCCTGCTTTCCGCTAGTTTCTATTCCCATTATCCTAAACTTGCTTTGCTTGTTATAAGTCTCTCTACCTATCCGCTCGTCGTCTGAACTATGCCTGATCTTAACTCTCTGCCACCTTCTCCTCGATATCCCCAGGAATTGCAAGTTGGATCTCAAGCCCACGCCCACGCCCACACGCACTTACCCGCTTCTACCTCCGCTTCAGGCAGTCCAGTCACCATGACCTCACCATCTGCACAGCATGCCGTCCCATCAGCTCTCAACATTCTCCCCTCTAATCAGGCTGCCGTGATAAGCCCGCCGACCTCTGCCCCATCCCAACAAGTTTCCGGGCCCCCTCCTGGCCGCCAAACCCTCTCATCCCGCACCTCATGGCAGTCGCTGCACGGCGGAACCGCCGACTTGAATACCAGTGGACCGATCCCCATCCGCCACCCCCGACCCATGACAGCAGCCCAGCTTCATAACGAGCTAGAACAGGAAAACGAAGCCGTTGTAAGTTGTTGTTCGCCATTTAACAATTCTTTGTTGTGCTAATATCCACATGTCTATCCTTAGGTCAACCGTCTCACGCGCGAGCTCTCGCTATTGCGTGCCGCCCAGAACGCCTCTGTCATCTCAAACACGTCGTCGACCTCAACCCACGGCGATTGTATCGTGGATCCGCATGCTCACCCACTCACCAGCCCAGTGTACCCAATCCCCATATCTCCGGCCGCCTCACGTCGCCATCATCGTGCGGCTTCCAATACTAGCATGCGTAGCCAAACTGCCGGAAGCATAAGCACCTCATATGAGGCCCGCCGCAGCTCCGCCATCTCGCTTTCCCGCCAGGGCAGCTCAGCCTCACGCCGATCGCGTACCGATTCGCCTGGTCCACACGGCATGGCCCCTGCGGACTCCACTATGGCCTATCTCCAACAACAGCGCAACCCACTTCCCACATCCGTGCCTCCCATGATGGGTGCCACCGGTAGCTTGCCTGATCAGGTATCGCCGGCGTTGCTCCCAGTAACACCACGATACGAAGAGACCGCCTACTACAGAGCCGAGCTTGAAGTGGCGAAACGTGAGAACGATGCGCTGAAGCGCCGCATTAGAGAGCTAGAACGCATGGTCAGGAACCGGCGGCCCAGCGATGCAAGCAGACAGCGCAGCGAATCTGTCAGCACTACAGCTAGCATAAACCCAACAATTGGCAGTGGCATTGGGGTTGCACCTCCGCGGGAGCCCATTCACATCCATACACACCCCAGCCACCACGGCCAGCCGCCCTCCACTAGTACTAGTGCGACTCCAGCATCGGCATTGTCTCAGCCTCTGCCCTCCTCGCCCCGGCCCGCCCCTGTGCGTCAGATTAGTACTAGTGGTAGTATTGCAGTGGGGGTCCCCGAAGAAGAAGTCAAGGTGGGGGAGAGTGCCACCAACTCGGGCCTCTCATGAGTGAGCACATATTTGTCTCTTTTTTTTTTTTTTCTTGTAGTGCTCTTTTTGATGATTTTGTTCCCAGCTCTACTTGATTGTGATGTGTTGTCAATGCGAGATTAGCACCGATGAAAACAAACAAAAAAAAAAAAGAGAAAAAGAGAAAGACAAAAAAAACGAATGGCCAAAGTGTTCGCAAGATCAGTGTACATGGTGTAGTAGCTGGAGGGCGATGCCTGGACTTTACACGAGCCTCTGATTGTGTTTGCAACTACGACACGGACATGTGTATCGAGTCAAACTACTCACATACAATACAGCACCAAGGTGGTCTTTTATACATAGAAATGACGCCCAATTACCAGAAACCGATGCTTTCATTCATGTTAATACGCAGGTTGGCTATTTCAGGAAGAAGGTCCAAGTAAATATACAGATAATCAGACAAAGAATACTAGTATAACAGAACGATAACAATGCAAAATAAGAAAACAAGACAAAAAGAAACAAAAAGAAAAAAGGAAAAAAAAAAAGGAAGGAAAAAAAACTACCCTAGCTTCATGTAGG
Organism: Ceratocystis variospora; assembly: GCA_038407165.1. Classification (NCBI taxonomy): domain Eukaryota; kingdom Fungi; phylum Ascomycota; class Sordariomycetes; order Microascales; family Ceratocystidaceae; genus Ceratocystis; species Ceratocystis variospora. The sequence goes on along the minus strand of JAXHKN010000314.1, from coordinate 8,158 downwards.
TGGTGTTTTTCGTTGGTCGTCATGCGTGTTTTCATTCAAATCTCTTCCCCGAAAGAAACAAGCCAGCTTACATCGACGGAGGAGGCTTGCTATCCGGGCCCGAGGCGGCCTTGGTATCAGAAGGATAACCAACCTTTATATCAAGGTCGGCAGCAGGAGACGCAGCATTCTGAGGCGACAAGGGCACGCTTGCATTAGGGACGCCGGCGGAGTCGGTTGTCGCCGAGCATTTGGCCTTTCCAAAGACCTTTTCCAGACCCGACGCCTTGTAGGCACTACCGCCGGCCTGGTCCTTTTTCAGATCAGCCAGACGGCGGGCCTCGGCGTGGATGTCCTGAGCCTGCTTGGATCCTTCCTCGTAGAACTTGGCAATCTTTTTGCCGGCAGGTGTGCCGACAGCCTTTTCAAAGTACGAGCTGAGTCCAAAGAGCAGGCCCTTGCTACGGGTAGAGATGCCATACGACTCATCGGTGGCGCGGGCGCGGTCAGTGGCCTTGTACTTGGAATCAAGGCTTTGCAGGGTGGTCAAAAAGCGCTGAGAAACATTGTGCTTCTTGTCGAGCACGACGGCCTGCTCAAGGGCGGCATCGCCGACCACGTAGCCGTGGGCCAGGTACTCGGCCAGGATGCGCGAGCGCGGCTTTTCCTCCTGTGTGATTTCATCGCCATCGCGCTGGGCAGGTGTCGGGTCATTGTGTTCGTCGAGGTTAGCCGAGCCGGTCACGGTGATCTTGGAAGAGCCAAGCTGGGTGTGGTGCAAGAGCAGGGCTGTCTTCATGGCAGTGTCCTTTTCGAAGGTGACAGTAGCCTTTTTCTTGTCGGGGCCATCAGCCTCAATAGAGATAGCAGTGACCTTGCCACTATAAGCGAGGGGGGCAGCGGGGTGTTAGCCGTGAGGCGAGACCAATATCTTGGGCATTGCGGGGCAAAGCAGCAGATTGCATGTATGATGTAACTACTTACCAGAAGCTAAAGAAGTCCTTGATCTCCTTGTCGTCCGTCGAAGCGGAGATGTCAGTGACGTAAACAACGTTGGTCATGGTTGCGAGAGAAGAATTGGGTGGGATAGAAGAAGAAGAGGTGATGGGCATAAATCAGAAAGAAGAGGGGTGATGTAAATGTAACAGAGAAGAGCGCAAGCCTACTAGCAAGAGCAAGAGCAAGAGAGGGGATGGAGGCTTCTTTATAGGCGGCCTGTTGTAGCTAGCAGTGCTTTCTGTCGTTTGCTCTGCTTTCTGTTCCTGATGCGAGCTGCTAAGCTATGCTAGCTAGCACTAAGCTAAGAACATTGTAAGCCTATACAGCCAAGCCCTTAGTCTCTCGTCTCCCTCTATAAGCCGAGCTAAGCTAGGCCTCCCTCTTCAAATTCTCGAATGCATGCGTGTACCGCACTACACTGCATTTTTACTGCATTTGTGCCACATTTACACCATACCTTGCCCTGAAATCAGCATTCTATGGGGTTCTTTGCATTCCTCATTCCTGCCTTGAGGGGTCTCCCCTCTTTCTCTGTGCCAGAAGCGGCTGCCGCTTCCATGCTCCGTTAGCTTGCTGCCGCTCGCTCGCCTCTATGACGCTTGCTTATGCAAGTTCACTATGCATAATACGCAGATATACAGTATGTAATGTAAAGCATCCGTCCGCTCAGCCAAAATATGCATCAGTGCAACAGCGCTTGCAGTGGGAAGAGGGGAGGGGAAATCGAATGGCGTTTGTGGCTGTACAACTAGGTTGCCAGTTAAAGTGTGGCTGTATACATGGTGTAGACGTCAGGACTTTGCTGTCTCAATAGGCGTCAGAATTAGCGGCTTCATGGCTATATGACCGCCACGCCGTAGATTCTGGCATGTGATAGTGGGTTTGTAGGCATCAGCTTTCTCGTGAATGAGTGTTGCGAAGTTGAAGCCTGAGAGAATCGTCGGCCATTAGGGCCAAGACTGAGGAGTAGGGTTATGATTTACAGGGTTAGCGCCAGATCATGTGACGCAGGCGCACAAAGCGAGTTGCAAAGCAATCAAATCAAATTTACGTGTATTTAGTTATGTAGGTGTAGCTAACAATTTGATGCAAAATGGCACAAATAAATCCCGCTGGGAAAATAAATCAAGCATGACATGGAAAAGATCAAAAAATCAGACTTCAAACGGATAGGTTTCCAATAGAAAACCTTCTTGGTGTGTGCATTACTGCCAATTTGCCATCCGACAGGCTGTGTTGGCTTGGTTGGCTGGTCCAGCGAGACTACATCCTGCAGGCATTGGGGTAGTGAGTGAGTGGTGGCGGCTGGCGGTCAGCGGTCGGTCGTTGATGTGTATCTCTCCTGGGGTGTTTTATTTTTTACTTCATAAATATGAAATTTGGTTTTGGCATTCAGGGGAGACACATCAAGGCTGTGTCCATACCATGTCAAGTAGTATTGGTTTGAAGTTGTGTATGCATAATGGACGTGTTTGTGTGTGTGCGTGTGTGGTACGTATAACAATATAAGGTGTATGTATGTACAATGCATGAAGGGTTTTCCACGAGCCGCTGGGCGTTAAGATTGGGGCTGAACTAGGAATCCCCAACAGCACGATAGAGCCAGTGTCCGAGCACCCATCATTGTATATTGGTTGATGTTGACATTGGGATGGTGTGCGGAAATGAGCTGGGGCTGGGTATCAGAAGTGATCGACGAGGAGGTCGACTGCCCAAGGTGGCAAGACTGAAGGTGAAGAGCACAACCAAATGGAAAGAAAAAGACAGATGAACGAAAGGACAAACAAAAGATCCAATGGCAAAAGCGCTGGACTAAATAAATAATATTGCTGAAAGATGCTGGGTATCATGAATAGCGGCAAGCAGAGGTAAAAACAAGTTAAAAAAAAGAGGCTAGAGAAGACCAGAACAGCTGGGTTTGGCTTCGGCTCTCCTAATACTGGCACCGCTCGAGTACGCAAAAGGCAAAAGAAAGTAAAAGGCTTTTGTTGGCTGTTGGTTGCTAGTCGTTAACGTGCAGATATAGAAAAAGCAATTGGTGTGTTCGTGATAATCATGAGGGGGTCGCTGTCTGGCAAATACCCGGCAAGTTGTGTCAAAAGTCAAGTCGCTACAGCCGAAAAGACGGATAATTCAGTGGGGTGGGCAGCGGCGAAAGAGAGACACATGGCCTCACATATCGAGGCTAACAGACTGTCGTGTTGTCTTGGACGTGAAGCGCTTAGCAAGACTCTGGCACACGACGCCAACGACCATTAGCGTCTCGATCCCCATGAGGCCAATCCAGAGGCTGTTGAGGATTTGGTCCTCAGAGCTAAACATGGAGCTGTCAATGTGGAAGCGGTCGACACGCAATGAGCTGATGTTAAAGGCGTCCATGGTAGCGAGAGAGCGATAGAGATCAGCGAAGGGGGGGGTTGTTGTTGTTGTTGTTGTTGGAGAACGTGTGAAAAGGAGAAGGCAACAACGACAGCAAGACTGGCGACTAAACGATTGACAAGCTAACAGATAGAAAAGGAGAAACGAGCCTCGTATGTATATATATATATAGAGAGAGAGAGAGAGAGATAGAGAGGGAGAGAGAGGAAGAGAACAGTATATAGAGCAGATCAATAACGCAGTGTAAAGGGATGGCAACGGACGCCTTTGAATAATGAGAAATGGAAGAGGCAAAGAAAGAACAAACCAAGAAACTAGCTTCCCTCTTAATAAATGTCCACAACAAGACCAGGAGAGTTTATATTTCAAGAAACAAAGGCCCAAAGGATTCAAAATCCTCCCCCGACAAACTCTACAGGGAAAAGACGTCTGGGCTTCAACAGGGACCAGGATCGTTTGATTTGGCGAGACGAGACTGGGGGTATGGGCGTGCGGTAGTACACCAAGCCTGACGTGCAAAATGTATTAGAGATGCACTAGGGAACACCCACTTACCAGCTTGGACACCTCTTCTTCCTTCTTCCTCCTTCTCCTCCCCTCTCCTTCCCCCTCCCCATCTGTACGAATAGGCAACTCAAGCGAAGAGGAAGATGCAAATTCTCGTGCACTTGCTTTCACAGCAGCCCAAGATATTGCAAGGGTATGCCTCCCCCTCCTTTTGACAATGAGGGGCAGCTTGAGACCACTCCAAGGGAGGAGGGCATGATGTCGGGGCGGAGCTCACGAATGCTATGAGAACATATCTCCTCCGCTGCACTTCTGGGGTGGAATTCAAGTGGCCAACAAGACTAATAAAACATGGAGAAAACCTTGTACACAGTAGAGACTAAATATAAAGCCATGTATTGATTAATGCTCATAGACTGGCGTTGCTTGCAAACAAGAGAGCCTCGTTGCCTACATCCGCACTTCTGGAGCCAGCCAAAGGCCAGTCAAAGCCCAAGCAACAGGCATCCCTCTTCCTTCTTTCCTCCTTTCCTCCTGTACACACGTCTTCTCAGGCTATCCCGTTTCCTGCCAGCTGCATCTTGATGTCGAGCTGCACTGCAACGTCAACTTTGCCAGCGTCACGCCAACATAGATAGCCAAGTGTCGGTCTGTCTTTTTGATAAGCAAAAAGCCTACAGGATCACAAGCACTACAAAAAGTGACAAACCAGACGGGAGGAAAGAGAACAAACGAGGAAATAAAAAGCCCTTTGAAGACCCCACCCTCAGAGCACAGATTAGACTGCATGGCTAGCTGCATGTAATGCATCCAAGTACGCACGTTATATGCAGTATTTTGCTGGCTGCACGTCGGGCTGCACGCCGCCAAAGACAGCGCGTAACTTGAGAGATGTGACTCTTACATTCGTTTCTTGTGACCCCCAGCGAGATGGAGAAAGATGGGAGCGAGAAGACTGGTACAACCCACCACTACTTCTATCGCTGATCTCTTTGGCACTTGATGCGTCTGGCTTCGACGTCAACCTGTGAGAACATGTATCTCCAGTCTCGCCCGGAGAGAAGCCCAGTATTGAAAACTGCTGCCGCCTGGCCAAGAGCAAGTTTCCAGGTACTTATCAGCCCGTATTATGTCTCGAGAAACACACACTCCGAGCTCTGGCTCGCATTCATCTCCAAGAAAAGCGGTGAGTCTATTCACACCCGGATCATTGAGCGGCCCAATGTGCCATCCAAAGCCCAACTTGCGGGGGATTTACTCATCTTACCCTTTACACACACACACACACATGAGCCATGAAGTAATCTTCATTTCTGCTTTGATTTGCTAACAAAAATTGTCGGAGGATTTATCATGCCCTGGTGGTCTTTAGGGCACGTGCGCAGCTGTCCGTCCTTCTTGTCCATAAAACCAGCATATAATTCAGCGGCACTTGGCGGCACTGTAGGAGAGGCGATTGGGAAAATAGACGCGATATTGTGTGCCCGTATAATGCACAAGTTCCTGAAGATAGAATACAGGGAAAATACAAATCATAAATACAAAAAGAGCAACACAAATTGATAAGAGAGAAAGTAAAAAAAGGAAAAAGAGACATAGATATTTGTACCAGTTCAAGCCGGCGTTGATTATCAAGGCGTAGAGTAAATCACTAATCGACCAATCCAGTGCCACTTGGACCAGCTTCTTACCAAGCTCAGAGCAATTTCATCTCGTTTCTTACCTCGAGGGTGTGTGGCACGTGTGCACTATAGCAGATGTTAGGGGGAGCAATGCCGAAACAATCTTCTAGAAGATTCACCAAACAAACACACGTCTTGTAACAAGGCCAAGAAATAAGTCGTGGCACATGGCCAGCCGGGCATAAGCTAGCCAGCCAGACTTGGCAAGTTGGTCTTTCTGTCCTATGGTTATAGTGCATGCATTTTGTGTGTACTCGAATATTATTTGTTCGTTAGTACATACCATGCTTGTCGTACAAGCACTATCATGTAAGAACTCAAAACCATCAACGTTACCGATCTGTACATCGCTGTACACCAGGAAGCATTCCTGAAGTAATTTATCCCTTACGTTAAGCACGATGAGGTCTTAATACAGGTCCATAACAAAAAGGTATTATTATACAAAGGGTTGGTTATACCTATCGCGACTATTGAATCGTTTGAATACCTCTTCCTCAGAAGCAAGGTATCAAAAAAAGAGAACCTTGACGCTCATCGACGGAGCGGCTTTTGGAGACACGGGGAATCGAACCCCGGACCTGATCCAAACTGCTGGACGGTGCCATGCTAAGGATCCGTCATACCACTAGACCATGTCCCCAACGGTGAACGAGATATTTGACTTTTATCCATCATAATAAGGCCATTCCGGGCCGGGCTTGAGCCGAAACGGGAGGTCCCGGGAGTCAATTCTGTCCGGTAACCAATCCGGCGTCGTTTGATCTAAGTGATTCCAGTAGACGTTAAATATATTCAAATCAATTCAAATCAACGGGAGGTCCTCCCGTCTGGAATATGCCGTCGTACTGCTGCGAAATAACCGTAGATAGACGTAATCTAATACAATACAATACAATGCTTGCGCCGGAAGTTCGAGCTCATCCCAGGCTAAACCCGACTCCTTCCCATCCTCACACACACGTGGGGCTGGGTGATATGATAAAAGATAGATGAAGCTATTAGAAGGCTTCGGAATACAGCATCATAGCCTCTAGCCCACTGTTAGCCTCAGCCAAGCAGACTAACAGCCCATTTCTTCAATATGATAATAGAACCGAGTAGAAAGTGTGTAGGATCTTATCTGTTTCCAACATTCGAAGACACCGAGAAAATAGCGACTAAGAGACTCATGGCTACGGACATAGTTATGGGCTATCCAATAACCACCGTTCCCATGTACCGCCTAGAATAATTATATCAAATGTCCCATAATCTGCTGTCAATAAAGTCAGAGCGTATATGGATATATGGGAAATCACATCATATTCTTAGTTTTGTTTTCTGATACATTTTCAATCAAATAAGATGGTCTCAAGCTGAACAGACCAAGGCTACGGATATATGAAGTTTCTTTCTGGATTCGAGGATAGAAAAGCTCTCGCTAGATTGCTTCACACAAGACCTAGGCCTTACAAGCGGTCGTCTCTTACGAGAGTTCCTAGTCTTCTCGTTCCTGTCCCTGCATTGTTTAGGGGCTGACTAGACACCATGGGCGGGTATTTAGACAGCTCCTTGTGGACGATCAAGGGGGATAGATTGGATACCTGTCTATGAGACCTCAAATGCCATGAATATACCATCAACCAGTATGAAGAGAGTAGCTTATAGCCGCATTACAAAGGAAAAAGCAAATTACCCACTCTCGTAGGCAAGTAACCCTCACTCGGGCAAGAGTCCTGGCCAAAAAATGGAGGACTCGCCAGTCATTAAGGCCATTATACCGGGGCCGTTGAGGTGGTTGGGGATCAGTTTGACAGAAAACACATCTTCAAGAAACATGCGGGTTAGATGACAAGGGAGCTTGAGGGAGAAACCGATAGACTGGCCATTCGGAGGGTGCAAGCACGGGGGATTAGTCAGGGAATTCGTTTAGGCAGTGGGGATAGGGATCTTCAAGTTAGCCACCATCATATCAGGAGCCTTGTGGAGGCCTGGAGGCGTGGGAAGCAAGCCAAGGGTGACGAAACTTGGAAGGGCTGTCCTCGCAGCCCTTCTGGTCGCACCCCCAGCCTGCCGCCCGCCCGCCCCCCTAAACATGACAGTGACTATTTCATCAACCACTATCGCTCTTGATGCTGAAATAAATAACTAGCCGTCAGATGGTACATACTGGACAAGGGATGCTCTCTGTAATGAAACAAGGAGTTGTCGTAGCAGTGACAGATCACACGAATCCCTCCTAAAGCCGTTGTCTAGTTACGAGCCAACTATCAACAGCCTTTCAGTTGTAGACTCAGTGCCCACAGCGGCGATGATATACAAGAGCTCTCTACCTGTGACGGGTCAGCGGCTGCATACTGATGGGTTAAAACTTGACGAGTGATGGGCTAGGGCTGACTAGGCGATGGAAGTCTGAGAAGGAGGTTATTGTTATTTTTATTGTATTATTTTACGTCTACCTACTGTTGCCTCGCAGCAACATGACGGCATATTACAGACGGGGGCACCTCCCGGGCGGTCAGCAGTGACAGGAACGCATAGATGTCGAGAATCTCCTATGACTTTTGAAGGTCTGGCAATATGGCCAGGAGGCTCTCCATCTAGCTTGGTCCAAGGACGTACCTGTCGGG